>APFE030214593.1:49750-61270 GCA_000404065.3 Pinus taeda
GTTTTTCACATCCCAAGTCATCCTTTTGCAGTAGGACAACAACAATTGTATTTTCAGATGCAAAGGAGAAGATTATAAAGTCTCTATCAAAACTAGGGCTTGTAAGCACAGGTGTTTTTGTCAGGGCTATCTTGATTTTTTCAAAAGATTTTTTAGCCTCAATTGTCCATTTGACCTTGGCATATTTCTTGAGCATATTGTTCAACAATCTTATCAGCTCAGCTAAGTTAGGAATAAATCTTCTTAGGAAATTAATCTTCCCCAAAAAGGCTTGTAATTCCTTGATGTTTCTAGGATGGGGGACTTGCTGTATAGCCTGAATCCTATCAGGGTCAATTCTTATTCCATCTTTTGAAATTATATGACCAAGGAGTTTGCCTTTTTCCAGGACAAATAGTGATTTCTTTGGGTTTAAAGAAATTCCATACTTTCTGCAAATTAAGAACACTTGTCTGAGGTGTTTTAAATGCTCCTAGTCTGATTTTGAGAAGGCTGTTAGATCATCAAGGTATATGACTAGGAAATCATGGATTTCTTTGGCAAAGGATATATCCATTGCCCTTTGAAATGTGGATCCATTATTCTTGAGTCTAAAAGGCATTTTGACATATTTAAAAGTTCCCCAAGGTGCGGTGAAGGTAGTTTTATCTTGGTCATCTGGGTGGACTAGGATTTGATTGAATCCTGAGAAGACATCCAATAATGAAATCCTTGAAGCTCCCACTACCCTTTGCAAGATGTGGTCCATTTTTGGAAAGGGGTAGTGGTCTTTGAGAGAGACTTTGTTTAAATTCCTTAGATCCACACAAAGTCTTATCTCCCCAATTTTCTTTCTTGTGGGTACAAGGTTGGAAATCCATTCACAAAACCTTATGGGAGCAATTATGCCAGCTTCATACATTCGTTTTACTTCTTTTTCTATTAGGGGAAGAAGTATTGGATTGACTCTTCTCAGTTTCTGTTTAAAGGGTTTTTGGTTTTCTTTCAGGGGTACTGTGTGCTGGATAACTGTAGTATCATAGGACTTAAGGTCCTCATAGCTCCAGGCAAACACATCTTGGAACTCTCTGAACAATTTGATATATTCTAATTTCTTATCAGGAGGTAAGGTTCTAGAAAGCTTGATCATTTTGGGATTTTCAATGGTCCCAATGTTACACTCTTCTATTTCTGCATTGATGGGTTACATCTTTGGTTTCTTAGAGACATCATTTGAATCAAAAATGTCTTCTAAAGGTGCAAGACCTGTAGGTAAGAAATTGTCTTTTAACTGAATTACTTCTGTTTCTTCCTCATTAATTTCATCAAGCTCTGTTATCTTTAGTTTCTGCAAATTGGCAGGGTCAAAGGTTGTAGGATGTAATATCCTATCTGCTGTTTCAGCTGATATACTGGTGTTTGGTTCATGCTTTTGGTTTTCATCCTCCCTAATGCTTGTGTCAATGTTTAAATTTGAGAATTCCTCCTTCATGGTTAAAAAATTGTTTATCTGAGCGTTATTCTCAAAAGCTTGCCAATTATTTACATTGTCTGGGACAGAGGGTCTGTGTTTGATCTCAGTAGTGAATTGGTGGTTAGGCCCAAAAGGAAGCTTATAGGTACTTGCAAGGGTTGCCAGACTGTGAGCATGCAAGTTGTGGTTCCTAGGTATTTTGGTGAGCTGATATTCTAGGAAGTTTTTGAGAAAATCTGTTACTGCCAACCTATAAGACCTCAGCCTCAGATCATTTGTAACAAAATGTCCCTTTATCTGTTGGATAATCAGGTTTGAATCCCCCAAAATGGAGACTTTGGTCACTCCTAGATTCGTAATCAGTTTGAGACCTAGTAGGAGGGCTTCATATTCTACCATGTTATTTGTGCATCTGAAGTTAAGCCTATATGCATGACCTAGAGCATGGTCATTTTGAGTATTGTGTATCCATACCCCTGCTTCTGCTCCAAGCTTATTTACTGACCCATGAAATTCTAAATACCACAAGGTTTCTTGGTCAGTATTGGTTTCAATTGATTTACAGATTTGTTCAGTTTCAATTGATTTACAGATTTGTTCAGTGGGAAAGTCTAGTCTTGCTGATTCTTGTGACATGTCAGCAGACTCTGTTGTTTTAATGAGATCAGTGATCTTTTGTTCAACAATAGTGGATTGTTCATTCATATCCCTGGTTTCCTTTGTTTCTAGGAGCTTGGGCTCAGTTTTGGGGCATATATCAGCATTGTATAGTATGAAGGAGTCCATATCTGAATGGATGGAGTAGATTGGGAAATTTTGGGGTTTATCCTAGCTGCTGACCACATATTTCATGAGCGTCTCTCTGTACAGTCTCTTTGGCTAGCCAAAGACTAAAATTGTGGCATATGACATGTCTAGTTGCAAAGATCCTTGGAGTTTGGCACCCCAAGATCTTGATAGGAGCATACCATATTTAGGTGGGATGTCAGCCACTACTACATCCATCAGAATTTTTTTGGATGGATATTGGATCAGGGATACACAAAGGTCTTTTATCAGGCCTAAACATCTTACCTGGCTGGAATCAAATGAAAATAAATCTTTATAGGGTCTGGTGATGTCTAATCCAAGTTTTTCCATTACTGATTTGGGCATTAGGTTATGACAGGCCCCTTAGTCAAACATGGCATTGCGTAATACTTTGTCATGAATGTTTAGGCTTGCATAGAATGAAGGAGTTCCTCCATCCCCTGATTTTTCATTGACTTCTGAGCCAAAAATCAGTTCTGGTTGGTCATCCAGAATGTTGACTGCATCCCTATTTTCTGGTACTTGCAATGATCTACTGATTTGTTGTCTGAAGACCTCATGTTTGGCTAGTTCAGATAGAGGGATTGCAATTTTCAGTTTGCTAATTTCTGTTTCAAGATTGAAAGGTTTTTCCATTTGAACTTTTACATTATTAGCAGGAAATCTTTCCTTTTTTGCTGAATTTTGGGTGAGCATGTCTTGATCAGGTACATTGTTTTGGGATATGTTTGGGTTGGCTCTGTTTTCTAGAGGTTTACCCAAAATTTTTGTTGGAATAAGTGGTGTGGGTGTAGATTTTATTGGGGGTTGTATCTCTGTTACATCTTCCACTGTGACCTCTTTGTGGGGTTTTTTATCTGAGGACTCTGTTAAGGTAGCTTTATCACTAGTTTTCTTGGGCAGTTTGGTGTGTGTTTGTTTGTTATTCTTAGGTATATCTATGGTTCTACTCCTTAACTTGTATTGTTTGTGTAGTTCATAGACTATTGTGGCATACGCTTCTCTGAAATCAAATGACTCACCAGATTTTGCTTGGAACTGCTTGTAGTCTTGGGCCTGTTGACCATCTTGTGTTAAGAATACATGTTCTTCACTGTCCAGACCCATTAAATTGATGTGGGGATCTTCTATTTGTTCACTAGTGGTTGAGGCCTCTGCATAATTTTCTTGAAATGGAGGTCTGATGTTCTGATCGGGACTAGTTCTCCCAGCATTTAGGTTTTTGTTTTTTCTAAAATTTGGATTCCTAGTTGTGTTGCTTGTTTGTCCTTCCCAAGAGGACTTTCTCTCCATGGTCTCAACTCTATCTCCTAACCTTTCCATGCCCTTCATGATTGCATCTAGTTTTTGGTCAAAGGATGAGGGTTCCTCTTTGAATGTTATTCTTCTCTCATTTTTTGCTCTCGTTCTCTTGGCAATCAGGTTTGCCTCTACACTTACAGTTATATTTTGCATGTCTGCAAGACTTGGAGGTGCTC
The DNA here is from genome assembly GCA_000404065.3 of Pinus taeda. NCBI lineage: Eukaryota > Viridiplantae > Streptophyta > Pinopsida > Pinales > Pinaceae > Pinus > Pinus taeda. The sequence goes on from APFE030214593.1 coordinate 53,492, forward strand.
TTTCTCTTAATTGGTATGCCATGTCTGGGTCAAATCCATCAGGAAATTTGATCAAGCCCAGATCAGTAGGAGGTCTCAAGTTTTGAGGGATAGCATTATATACATTGTTAAACCTAGCACAATAATCTTGAACTGTCTCTTGTGGGCCCCTTTTCAAATTATCATACTCTATCAGTATGTGAAGGGTGTCTTTCTTCTTCTCCCACCTGTTTAAAAAACTTAGGTATAAGGCATCAGGATTGACTATAGAGTTTGCAACCAGAGACCTGAACCAATTCCTTACATCTCCTGTCAAACTTTGCACAAAAATTTTCATTCTTACATCTTCATCATCTATCTCATAGTTCTCAAAATAGTCCTGCATCCTCTTAGTGTGTTGCTGGGCAGTATAAGTGCCAGTTCCATCAAAGTAAGTGATTTTGCCTTGATAGTCTTGGGGCATTGCCCCTGGATTTGCAGGCAGGACTAAAGGATCATATCTAGCCATATTTGCAAGGATAAAAGGGGTAGCAAGGAGGAGTGGAACAGCTGGAACAATAGGGATAACAGGAGTGATGTGTGTTGGGGATGGGGAAGTGGGGAAACTACCTTGGGAGGTGGATGAAGAACTAGGATAAGTAGGGGTAGTGTGAGGGTGAACTGATGCTTTGACAGGAGTAGGAATATAGCTCTTCTAATTTGGCTCAGTATCGAAATCTGAGAGCTTCCCTAACTGCTCTTGTTTCTTTAAGATTTTGGGGATTAAATTGGGGTTTTCAAAGATAGCTGGGGGATTAGGGTCAAGATTGGACCTAGTGTAACAAGATTTCTTCTTTGGAGCCAGCTTTTGATTTTTCTTTCCTTAGTATCCTATGATAGGACTTTTAAGCAGGAAGCTTATTTCCTTTCACTTGGTATTTTGAAATAAGGTCCCCAGTGGAGTCGCCATTGATGTTATCACTCAGGTTGTTCCCTACTTCCTAAAGGGAATATGGCCAAGGTAACCAGTGACCAATCTTTTGGCTACAGGTCCTGGCCTACCTGCAACCAGAGAGGGCTCTCTCTTTATAGTTTAGCTTTGTTGATGAATGTTTTAGGCTAGTTATGGTGCACTGTTTTGTTCGAATTTGGTGGGTTGGTGAATTCAGATAGAACTGAGGTATAGATCATAGGACAACTTGTTCCATTGGGCAATGGAGTCGAGGTATTTGTGCTACTGAAAGAGGATTTATGAAGGCAGAGTGTTGCTGCAGAGCAAGTTAGGCATATGTGAAACAATTTATCAGATTTCTTGATGAATTTATGGAATTAGGGAGTGAAAGGCAATTAAGAATCTTTCACTATGCTAAATGAAGAAGCCTGAAGGTATTGCTTAAGAGCAGTTAAGAATTCTTAAACAGTATTCACCATGACAGGATTAGTTCAGACATGAGCAATTAAGAATTCATATCTATGGCTAATCTAGAAGAAAACATATTTAGAAATAGAGATTGAGCATAGGGTGTTTGAAACAAATCCTAGGCTATTCTTTTTCTCTACTTACTAAGATTATGAAAATGTAAGAGTTATGGAACACACAGAAAACACATACACAATTAAGAGAAACTTATTGATTTAGCAAATGACACAGGAATTTTGCAACTAAACAGCACTTTACATATCCATCTTCAGACAGCACAGGAACCAGAAATCTCCACCAGCAATTTGTATTATCAAAAATGTCTCAAGAATACAATAGAGTTCTTCAGAAAGAATTACACTACAACCCACCCTCAATGTGTTATCTGAGGGAATATATATACAAAATAGGGTACAAAATATCTCAGTAGAGAGTTATTCTGCAATAAATTGCACCACCAACTCTCTTATAAAAAGTAAATGATAACATAAATATAGCATTTAATCCTGAGATAGCTAATATTTTTCTATCAGACAGATTTGACTTTATGGCTATGGAAAGTAGGCTGTAGCTGTGCGTTTAACCTTGCATTAATTGAGCCTGTTGTCTGGGTGCATTTGTTGAGTCATTTGTATGGCTACTTGCTGTACCTATATGCTGTTCTGCCTGCTGACCTGTCTACTGACTTGTAAACTTTGATTTTTCTCAAAAAAGGCAAAAGCAAAGTGGAATTATCTGGGTAAAATCTCCAGCATTGCTTTCCGCCAATCAGCTGGGGGTAGTTGATGCCTCCTCATTTTTACTACTGTTTCATCTGCCTCAGTATGTCTGTAAAATTTTGGAGGGACTTCGAACAGATGATTTATTTCATGTTCAATAAAGAACAGATTTTCCAGCTTGTCATAGAGAGATTGCCCAAAGGGAGGCCCTGCTTCTTCTGTGGAGTTGTTGGATGCTGTGATCTGGTTTTCAACATAATTGTTGATCCTTGTCATATACTGATTATATGACAGCAGTTGTCTTGTGCCAATCACTAGGTTTGGCAGTCCTTTGTCCTGTAGTATAGCCATTTTTTCTCTAAATTCATCTATCTCTGCCTTCATCTCCTGACATTTCCTCTCCAATGTTTGAGTAAAATTCCTCAAGGTCAATACCTTTTTGGCTGTGAGTATTGTATATGTTCTGCTGCTTATTTGTAGAGCAGCCAATTCTTCTCTAGTGCAGTTATTGAGGAAATGAATCATTCTGGTGGCCTGCTCGGGCATTATTCCCAGGGCTGTCCTGGCTCTCTGTATTTCTACTTGAGCTACATCTATTAGCTCAACCTGCTCAAAAATTGCCTGAATGGACCTCCATTGGTCTTGTATAGATTAGCCAATTTTGGCCCAAATAATCTTCTTTATTTCTGCTAGGGTTTTACCTAGCATCAACTCTTTTTCTAGAGTTTTCACTTTGGCCTCCAAGGCCTTTATTTCTCTTTGCTTTTCTGCCACTGTTATCTTTGATTTGTCATAACTGGCCTCCAGCTTGGCCAGTTTTTCCTTGGAAACATTTATTTCAGTGACTTGAGTTTCCAGCTCTTTAACAGCTTTCATCAACTCCTCCATGCCCATGCTGGATTCTGCTGCTGCTGTTGCTTCTACTGTTGCTCCTGTTCCTGATGTAGCTATTGTAGGTGTTGGAATAGCAAGAGGGGCTACTGCTGCTTGTGTTGGAGGGGCAGGTTCAAGATTTGTTGATGTTTGAGGGGGTTGGGAGGCTGATTCCCCTTGCTTGTCCTGCAGAGCTTTCTCTAATTCTACCTCCATTTGTAGTATCCTTTGGTTCATAACTAGAAGCAGCTCCATAGCATTATCCACCTGCTTTTCTTGTGCAAGCTCTGTTGTTTCAGGATGAATGGTAGGAGGCAGTTTTGCCTGTCTTCTCAGTGCAACAATATCATCCTCTTTCTTCTTCATAAGGGCTCGAACACCCTTTGGATCCTTTGGGTCATGTCTCAAATCAACTATTATGTCCTCCAGAGTCTTTATTCTATTGTCTTTTGTAGAGGAGGACAGCCTTTCAAAATCAAGCTGCCTGTTTGTGTTCTTCAAGACTTCCTTTAGCTGATGGGCCAGCATTGCCCTGTCAGCAAGCGTTGCATACACCATTTCCCCAGTCTGTTTGTGTAGCTCAATCTGATCCATGGGGTGTATGTCTTTAGAAAAGACCTCTAGGTTTGTCCTGTAGTAATCTGTTGTGGTCTTTGGATGTGGGACTTTAGGCTTCAGATGGGTGAAGATAATCTTTTCTTCCTTCAGATCATAGGCAGCCATCAGTCTTTGCTTTTTGGCTGGGGTGTGTTCAGGAATTGCTCATAGAGCTGCACCCTTATCAACTAATTTTGTGCCTTGATCTCTTTGAAGCCTTCTTTAACTGTAGCTGGTTTCTTGCCATGTTGTCTTAAGGAGGACACCTCTGTGGTATGCTGCTAGGCTTGTTGTAGATGAAATGAGCTAGTAGAAGTCTGTTGGCTTGTTTGCCTTTCTTTGCTGTGGCTTTCTGCCAGTTCTTCACTTATGTCTCCTTCTTCTATTTCAAGGTCTACCCTCGGCCTCTTGGCCTCTAGTCGCTGTGATGACCCTGTTGGAGGTGTGACCTCCTCTCTGTCTCTCTTTTTCCCTCTCTCATCATTGAGAGGAGTCTGTAAAACTGGGTTTTGAGGTTGTTCAGTCTGCTGAGGAGGGGCCTACTCTGCTTGCTAATCCTTTGATGTGCTAGGTTGCCCTGTCTCGACCTCTTGTTGTTCATCCATCTTCTCCTTTCCCTTTGTTGTAGTTGTTGTTGCTGGAGCTTGCTGGGTGTCCTGTGCAGCTGGAGTAGTAGAGGTGCCTTCTCCTGCTTGGACTGGTTGCTTGAACAAGACCTGTTGACAAGAGTCTAAGTCAAGAGTTTTTTCCAAGTCCTTTACATTCTGCTCCATTATTTTTTCCTGAGTCAATTCCTTTACTATTAATTCAGGCACCCATTCATCTTGATTAGCAAAGTGTTGTATTTGTGGGATTTGGCAATCCTTATAGGCTAGCAACCTATATTTGACCCTCCTGGCAGTGATGAAACCTTCAGGGTCATAAGGGACCCACCAGAAGCTTCTTTTGAGTTTGAGTTGTTGTCCTAGTATTTGATCAGCTTCTTGCCAACCATATTTTTTGTTCATGACAAATGGACCTAGGTGGTCCCTGAACTTTAGGTTGGCTTTCTTCTTGGCACTATGAAAGTGTGTCAGATCAGAGTTTATAAGTTGTCTGTAGTACTCTACGGAAAATAGCCTCATAGGCACATATTTTGGGAGCCTGTAGGGACAGAGCTCACAACCATAAATTCTGATGACAGTGTGATTTTGGTACAAGTACCAATCACCAATTTTGTAACTCCTGGATAGCTGCAAGATTTTCTGCATATCCTTGGACAATCTGATAGGAGGGGTCCTATTTAAGAACCATGTGACTGGATACACAAACTGATCAATGAATTCACAGTATGAGTAGGGGCAATTCTGGACTTGGTGGAAGGCTAAAGACCAGAAGATCAGAGACCTGCTCTCACCTTGTGAGTCTAGCTTCTTGATTGAGCACTAGAAGCAATCTGTTTGGTAGTACAAGAATAGGTGATAGATGTATGAGGAATATTTGAATATTGCCTCCCTCTTCAGTCTTGTCAATTGATCATGTATCTTATTGGCAATGTATTTGGCATAATTGTACTTCATAGCAGGGGGCTTCACAAGGCTGTACGCAGAGAGCATGACTAGCACAGTTAGATCAACATGTTTACTTGTAGTGAACCCCAACACAGAGGTCAGCATATCTACCAGCAACTTGCCAACCTCATTGAAATCTACATAAGAAAAAGGAGGTGGCCCAGAAGGTTGGCAGTCTGCCTTCATGAATTTCCTGACTATGGCAACAATGTCTGTGCTAGAGAGCTTGGAGCCATCATCTAGCAAGTAGTTCATGGAGAAGGAATATAACAGCTGGGTCTGCTTGTAGTTCAGAATCTAGTTGATGGAATCTGGAGTTATATAAAAGAGGATGCTCCCAGATGGAGACTTCACAGCTCTAAGTTTCTGGTCATAGTTTTCTGCACAGAGGTGGATGACTTTAGGGAAAATGTTCACAGAAGCCAGGAAGTAGGTGGGCAGATTGGATTCCTAGATGCCATACAGGTCACTGTTGTCCAAGTGACTGTTTCTTAGCTGGCAATATGTTTGCAAGTGGCTTCTCTCTGCCACAAAGTCTGTAATGAGGGCATCACTATCGACCAGTGGCATAGCTTCTATTTCTCTATTAGGTGGATTTATAGGAACTACATCCAGAGCAGCTAGAGTGGCCATTATCTGGTTTTTAGCTGGATGCTTACTGTATTTCAAGCTTGATGTGAATGTTGAGGAATGCTTACTGATCTTTGTTTGTAGTGAGCAGTTTGGCAGTGCAAGGAGGCTGTTACAGGCTTAATGAATCTGTGGGGCACTCTGTTTTGAAGAAACAGAGTGTGTTTGAGCTAATTAGCTGGTTACTTGCAGAGAATTCCTTTAGCAGGGGTGAGGGAACTGTTAATTTAGTTTTCTAGCCAGTGGCTTGGCTTCCTTAATTGCTTTATGTAAAAAAATGGTGAATTTTACAGAGGGGCACAGGTTTCTTCGATATTTTTGTCGCGCAGGGGTTTCAGTGGATTTTTAAGTAGATTTTAGTGGTGAATTTAACAATGTGGGGCTTTTGACTGAGTTCTTTATGCAGGAAATAAGGATAGCAAAGGAGAACAGTGGGTATAGAGGATGCCTGCGACAAATACCTGGTTTTAATGGCATAGGAGGCATTTGCACCGGTCGAATTGGAGGAATTGTAGGTACTTGGGTTGATAATGGAGGCAGTAGCAACTTTGGTGGGTAGCTTTTATTTTTGACCGTTGTAGGTTGAATTTCGCAAGCAGAGGAGCTCCAGAAATCATAAAAAACAATGCGAAATAACGGTTAATTCACGCCTTTTTATGCATTTTTGGCATATTGGCGCCTTTTTGTGATGACATCATGCTGAGGTCATCATGGGCCCGGGTACGGATAGGTGACGTGGCAGCTGACGTGGCTGCCCAGGTGGCAGTGACACGGTGGCCGGCTGTGACAGGGTGACACAGTGGCCGGGTGCGACGTGGAGGCTTGGTGGCGGCAAGGATGGGTGGCGTCACGCTGACGGGGGCGTGACGTCAGCGCGGGGGGGAAGGTGGTAAGCGGTCTCCCTGGAGAGGCCTAGGGTGGTAAGCGGTTTGGAGGGGGGGGCAGTGAACACCGCGGGCGCCTGACGCGTGGCGGGGGTACGGCAGCAATACCGCCCATCCCCCGGACGCAAAAGTTTGGGCGGGTTTTATACAGAATTGACCACCCACCGTTGGATGGGCGGGGCGGCAGATCGTGCGGTGGGTGGCAATCGCGAGGTGACGGCGTGTTAATAGAAGGGGACCCTTCCGATAATTTAATAGTTTAAAAATAAATCGGGCGAGGGGTGGGTTACGAACATTAGGTTTTGGGTTTTTTTTTTCATTTATTAATGCTTTAATAATAATAAAAAAGCATTACAAACACAATTTAGAGAGCGGAAAGGGGTAAAGGGTTCTAGCAAGGGCGGGGATTTTGATTTTTTTGACATTTAACCATAGTTTTTTACCAAGACCCATAGTTTTAGGATGATTGAGGGTTAATACTAACCCTTGATGGGTTAATATTTCCCAAGGAAGGGATATATAGCTATAGTGCTAGGGGGAGGGGTATTTATAGATTTTTTGGGGAAATTTTCATATATTCTAATAGAATTAGGGAAAAAGGGGGGACTTAGGGAGCTACATAATATATTAGTGTTTAACATGATTTTGTGAGGTGAATGAATGGGTAAAGCTAATTTCTAATAGGTAAAACTTAACTTAGGACTTTGAGGATAAATGAAATGATGAAAAAGATGTTTTACACAAAAAAGTGGCTTCTTTTCATGTTTGAACTTCATGGCTTGACCAAGTAGTTTTTGATGCAATGAAGTGGAACTGGACACCTGAGCAGATCTCAAGGTCCTTGGGGGTGTTAGTAAAATGAAGTTTTTGGGAAAATAGGGGGAATTAGACATGCTTCCAATGCTTGTCCTCCATTGTTTGCTTTTGATGCCAATACCCTGAGTGGCATAAGTTTTTGTACTTAATAAGCCAATTGGTGATGGCTCTCCATTTCTGCAACCTTGCACTACTTACCCATCCTAGTAATCCTAACATTTTTTCCTTCAAAGGTGGGTGCACTTGAATTAGCAAACCCTGATTGTCCTCTTTTTCTTTTGACTGCCCTCCTATCTAAAACCTACCCTTATTTCTTCCAAGGTCCCAGATTA
>APFE030214593.1:64611-102134 GCA_000404065.3 Pinus taeda
CATGCTCAAGAAAGATTCCAAAGTCAAATGGATAGTAGAAGCCAAAGAGGATTTTGAGGAGATCAAGATAGCTTTAACAAGAACACTTGTTCTTACAAGTCCTAGATTTGATAGAGACTTTATAATTTTTTCCTCTGCATCTGAGCATACAATTGCTGCTGTCCTATTACAAAAGGATGACTCAGGATGTGAGAAACCCATTGCCTTTTTCAGCAGAGCCCTTAGAGATGCCCCACTCAAATATCAGATCATGGAAAAGCAAGCATATGCCCTTGTCAAGGCCATAAAGGATTTTAGAGTTTATATCTTGTACTCTCACATAATTGCATATGTTCCCAATGCAGTGGTCAAAGACATTTTAACTCAAGAAGGAATTGAAGGTAAAAGGGGCAAATGGATAGCCAACATTTTGGAATATGACATAGAGATTAATCTAACAAAACTTATAAAAGGACAAGGACTAGCTAAGCTAATGACTGAAACCAACTTCCAAGCCCTTGACATCAATGAACTGGATAACGAACAGGAGATGGCGACTCGACAGATCAATCAAGCATTCTTACAATCACCTTGGTATGTTGACATATGTTTTGTATTGTTAAACCTGCAAGCTCCTCTAGGGTTATCCAGAACCAAAAAGAGATTTCTGAAAATGAAAGCTTCAAAGTTTTGTATCATAGATAATGTATTATTTTGCAGAAATCATGAAGGTATTTTTCTTAATTGCCTAACTTTAGATGAAACTGATAAAGTCCTTAGAGAATTCCATGCAGGAGATTGTGGAGGGCACTTATATTGGAAATCAACTGCTGATAAAATCCTAAGGGCTGGATTTTATTGGCCCTCCCTGTTTGCTGATTCAAAAAATTTTGTGATGTCATGTCATAAATGTCAGATCTTTGAAGGAAAGAAAAAGTTGTTGCCTTTACCCCTTAAACCTATTTCAATAGAAAAACCATTTCAACAATGGGGTTTAGACTTCATTGGGGAAATTCACCCTTCATCCTCTGGCCAGAATAGATGGATTTTAACAAATACAGATTACTTTACCAAATGGATAGAGGCCATACCTTGTAGACAAGCCAATGACTCAATCATCATGCAATTCCTAGAAACCAATATCTTGTCTAGATTTGGCTGCCCGGAAAAGATCATAACAGACAATGTAGCTACCTTTAAATCCAAAAGAATGATCAGCTTCTGTCACAAATATCATATTACCCTAGTTCATTCCACAGCCTATTATCCTGAAGACAATGGCCTAGCTGAGTCCTCAAATAAAAGCCTCATCAACATCATCAAAAAGACCTTGGAGGAGAACAAAAAGAATTGGCATAAGAAGCTGGTAAATGCACTATGGGCAGATAGATTGACCACTAAAAGATCTATTGGTACAAGTCCATATGAATTGGTATATGGTCTGGAAGTTGTGTTCCCTTCATCTCTTGGGATCCCTGTGATCAAATTACTGTAGGAAATACAAGCAGAACCTAATGATATCCAGACGAGGATCAATCAAACAATTCACTTGCAACAAACAAGGGAAGAAGTGTATCATAGAAGCCAGGTTCTGCAAGAGAAGCTGAAAAAGATGTTTGACAAAAGAACAAAAGCTGAAGACATTTCATAGGAAACAAAGTACTAAAATGGGATTCTAGGAGGGAAGACAAAGGGAAACATGGAAAATTTGATTTTCTTTGGAGAGGACCATTTGTAATTCACTATGTGCGGGGTAATAACACCTTTTTTCTAAAGTTTCTGGATGGTTCAAATAATGAGGAAGGCCCAGTGAATGGGAGAATGCTCAAGCACTACTATGATTCATGAACACAACACAATTGCATATTGTACATAAATATGTGTATTTTCAGCATTTTTCCTTTACAGCAAATACATAGAGAACCAAGTACAACAAATTTTGAAGAAATATCAGTGAACTGTATCAAGTGTGGCATATATGTTGAAAGTTCCACAAGCAAATACAAGGAAGGTCTAGAGAATAGAGAACCAATGATAAACAATGATACAAACCAACAAGACATAAAGTGGTAATTCTTGCACAAAATAGGTCAAAAGATACTGCATACAAGCTCATAAGATTCAGATCAAAGGTGTCCATGATAAGGAACTGCAACAAGAATTGAGAAATAACGCCACCTGACCTACTGTTCTTGGCTTTCCACCAGGAAAAGCCATCCCCATGTGGAGCCACTGTTAGGTTCCTATACCAATAGGTTTCATTTTTCATGATTGACAGACGAAGGGCTAAATATGTTCATCATTGCAGGCTGCAAAGGTTCCATATTTTGTATACAGACCAGGAAAATTAAAAAATCGAAAGAGGGTATGCCTTAAAAGAATAATCAAAAGGCAAGAAAATCAATTGGTCAAAAGAATAGTGAAAATGAACCCCAAATTAAAGACCAGGAAAGTGGCCAGTCAAAATGCCACTACTATCTTATTGGCAGCACCACAATGTACAAATACTGCTGCTAATTATACTTGATGGATGGCCCAACAATTCAATCTGGACCATGCCATGTTTAAATTTCTTGTTTCAGAATAGAGAATGATTCCTGTCCAAACATCTCAAGCTTGGTAGATGACTAGCTAGGTAGAGAAATGAAGGAGCCCAACTTCTTAATCTGGGTCCTTGGAAGAAATAAGGGTAGATTTAGATAGGAGGGTAGTCAAAAGAAAAAAAAAAAGGACAATCAGGGTTTTCTAATTCAAGTGCACCCAATTCAAGTGAAGAAAAAAATGTTAGGATTGCTAGGTTGGGTAAGTAGTGTAAGGTTGCAGAAGTAAAGGTGCCATTACCATCTGGCTTATCATGAAGAACTCATCTCATTCAGGATATTGGCACCATGGCAGAGGTTTGATGACATAAATGGAAGCATGTTTAATTTCTCCTTTTTCCCCAAAGATCATTTACTAATACTCCCCAAGGACCTTGGGATCTGCCCAAAAGTCCTGTTTCACTTCATTCCATAACAAGTGCCAAGTCAAACTATGAGTTTACTCAAGGAGAAGAAGCCACATTTCTTGTGTAAAAATCACTATTATGAATTCCATTTCTCTAATACAACTAAGTTTCACTTCATGGACTTAGTTTTTCCCCCTGCATTTTCACCTCACAAAGTCATATTAACAACTAATTTATTATTTAGCTCCTTAAGCATTGCTCCCCTTCCCTAATTCTATAAAAACTATATAAAATCCCAAAAAATCTATTTAATACCCCACCCCCTAGTAGTATAGCCATATAAGTCATGTCCTGGGGAATACTTAGTCCATCCGGGACTAGTATTAACCCTCCACCGCCCTAGACTATGTGATTATGGTTAAAACCTTGGGTAAAAATCTATGACCATCGTCTCCTCGTTCATAACCCCATCTATACCCCTCCCGCACTAATGTATTTGGTTGTAATGTTTTAAATAAACATTTACAAACAGGCGTATATTATAAACCCGCAAAACTAAAGTTTAAACCCACCCCTCACCTTTATTTTAATATTTAAGTGGGCAGGTCCCATGCCTTAACCTGCCGCCACCATATACTCCCCGTCAGTCGTCCAATGATCAGCGATCCAGATCCAAGGGTGGGCAGTCTTTTTCACCAGCGATCAGGTGGAGGTTTAGCATCTAGGGGATTGGTGGTTTCCCTGTCGTACCCCCGCCACACGTCGTCTTCCTGGGGTGTTCGAAGCCTCCCCCCCGTTATACTGCTTATGACCCAAGGGTGGTGCGGGGAATACCGGATACCACCCTCCACCTATTAACGTCAGCACTGCATCAACTCTGACGTCACCGCCCGCGTTCCTCGTCGCTACTCCATGTCGCTCCCACATCATCCACCCGGGTCCACGCCCTACCACCGTGTCACCACCACGTCGCCATCCTCGTCAGCCGCCATGTCGTCCTGCCGTACCCGGGACGCACCAATGACGTCATGCTGACGTCATCGCCGAAAAGCGCCAAAAAGCGCCAAAATTCCCAATTTCACATAAAACCACACAAAAGGGTCATTTATATGTCATTTTCACGACTTATTTCCAGAGCATTGTGCATGTTGTTTACAACGATTTGCCGCTAAACTCAGAATTTGACCATTCGAGTTGCCACCACCTACAAATTCAAGTCAATTGCGCACCATTGCACCAGTTCAACGTCCTTAGAGCTGTAAAAACTAGGTATTTTCCCAAAGTTAACCTATTTCACCCAGGTTTTCGCCATTTTTCTCCAATTTACCTGCATAAAATTCTGCAAGCACCCCACTAGGCCAATTATGTACTTAAATATTGCCTAAATTCCCTCGTAAAGCTCCTGCTCCAACAAAACTCGGTAAACCCGCGCCCTCCTGCAAAATTCACCGTTAAAGAGTGATTTTAAAACCTGAGCCTACCGGCAGAAGTTCATACAGCTGTGCATTGGTCCCTTTAAATTACCAGAAATCCCTCTGCTAAGCTCCAGCTACTTAGCTCAAAGCATTTTGTTTCTCTCTGCAGATTGCCCAACAGTTTATCAATACAGTAAAAAGTCTGTTGAAACTCTAAAAATTTGCCTCTACCATAAATACAAACAGGAAAAGTCACTCCCAAGTATAAATTCAGTTTGCAGTCTTCACTAGTTTCACTAATCCTGAGCTCAAGTATTAATCCATAAAAGATTTCAATATGGCCACTCCATCAGCTCTAGATGTTGATCCTATCAATACACCTAACAGGGAGCTTGAAGCAATGCCTTTAGTTGACAATGATTTCCTCATTCAGGATTTTGTTGGAGAGAGAAACCACTTGGAGACTTTCTGCCAGTTGAGGAATAGCCACTTAAGCAACAGTGACATGTATGGCATCTAGGAGTCAAATCTGCCCATCTATTTCTTGCCTTTTGTGAATGTTTTCCCAGAAATAATTCACCTCTGTGCTGAGAATTATGACCAGAGCCTCAGAGCTGTCAAGTATCCATCTGGGAGCATACCTTTTCACATTACTCCTGATTCCATCAATCATATGCTCAATTTCAAGCAGACCCAACTACTCTTCCCTTTTTCCATAAAATACCTACTGGATTAAGGCCCCAAGCTCTCCAACACTGAGATTGCTACAATTGCCAAGACTTTCATGAAAGCAGACCTCCAACCTACTGGGTCACCTCCTTTCCTGTATGTAAATTTCAATGAGGTAGGCAAGCTTCTTGTAGACATGATATCCTCTATGCTGGGTTTCTCAACAAGTGAACATATTGATGAAACAGTGTTGGTCCTTTTGTCTGCATACAGCCTTGGAAAGCCCCCTACTATGAAGTACAACTATGCCAAGTTTATTGCCAATAAAATACATGACCAACTGCTTAAGCTGAAAAGAGAGGCAATATTCAAATATTCTTCATATATCTATCACCTGTTCATGTAATATCAGACAGATTGCTTCCAATGCCCTATCAAGAAGCTGGATTCACATGGTGAGAGGAGGTCTATTATCTTTTGGTCTTCAGTTTTTCATCATGTCCAGAACTCTCCATATTCTTACTGTGAGTTCATTGACCAATTTGTATATCCAGTCACATGCCTTTTGAAAAGAACTCCTCCTCCTAGGTTGTCATGTGACATGCAGAAAGTATTGTAGCTATCCAAGAATTATAAAATAGGTGATTGGTATCTATACGAAAATCACACAGTCAACAAGATCTATGGTTGTGAACTTTGTCCTTACAAGCTCCCAAGATATGTGCATATGAGATTGTTTGCCTTGGAATACTATAGGCAACTCATCAATTTTGATCTTACACATTTTCATAATGCTAAGAAGAAAGCTAACCTGAAATTCAAAGACCGTCTAGGCCCCTTCATCATGAACAAGAAAGATGGTTGGCAAGAGGCTGATCAAATACTGGGGTAACAGCTTAAACTAAAAAGGAGTTTCTGGTGGGTCCCATATGACCCTAATGGCTTTATCAGTGCTAGAAGAGTCAAAGATAGGCTGTTAGCCTATACGCATTGTCCATATCCACAAATTGAACATCATGCCAACCAAGATGAATGGGTGCCAGGGACATTAGTTGAGGAATTTACTCAAGAAGAGATAATGGAGCAAAATGTAAAAGATTTAGAAAAAACTCTTGACTTGGATTCTTTTTACCAGGTGATATTCAAGCTACCAATCCAAGTCGGAGAAGGCACATCCACTGCTACAGCCGCATAGACCGTCCAGCAGGCTCTACAACAACAACAGTTACAGCAAAGGGAAAGGAAGTGATGGATGCACAGCAGGAAACAGAGGCAGAACAGCCCAGCACTTCCAAAGATCAAAGTCAAGGGCAAGCCCTTCCACAGCAAACTGAAACATTCCAAATCCCGGTCTTGCAAACTCCTCTCAATGAAGAGAGAGGTAGAAAATGGGATAGAGGGGAGCCCACACCTCTAAGTGGGTAAACACCGCAACCAGAGGCCAAGAGGCCAAGAATTGACCCTCAGACTGAAGAACACATCAGTGAAGAAAGGGTAGAGAGCCAAAGCAGAGAAAGAGAGTCCAGCCAGCAAACTGCTACCAGCTCATTCCAGCAGGAACAAGGTATGCAACAAAGTACCGAAGTGTCCTCTTCCAGGCAACGGGGCAAGCAGCCAGCTGGTATCAAAGGAACGTTTATGGAAATTAAGGCACAAAATGAACTTTTGAGAGTACAATTTTATGATCAATTCTTAAAGACAACACCCTCCAAGCAACAAAGATTGATGGCAGCATATGATATCAAGGAGGACAAGATGATTTTGACTCATTTTAAGCCTAAGGATCCAAAGCCCAAATCATCTGTAGACTACATAAAGACAAATCTAGAGGTCCTCTCCAAGGACATACATCCCATGGATCAAATTGAACTGCACAAGAAAACAGGGGAAATGGTTTATGCCACACTTACAGACAGGGCCATGCTGGCCCATCAGTTAAAAGAATCACTGAAAAATACAAATACACAATTAGATTTGGAAAGGATGTCTTCCACTGCTAAGGACAACCGGATAAAAACTTTGGAAGACATAATTATTGATCTAGGACATGATCCTAGGGATCCAAAGGGTATCAACGCCCTTATGAAGAAAAAGGAGGATGGTATTGCTGCACTCAGAAAGCAGGCAAAGCTGCCTGCAACCATTCACCCTCAAACAGTAGAACTTGCACAGGAAAAACAGGTTGATGAGACCATGGATCTGCTTCTAAAGATGAATCAGAGAATACTACAGATGGAGAAAAAATTGGAGAAGGCCTTGCAAGACAAGCAAGGGGAGTCAACCTCCCAACCCCCTCAAACATCTATAACTCTTGGCCTTGCTCCACTTACACAAACAGCAGCAGCCCCTCCTGCCATTCCAGCACCTACAACAACTACATCAACTACAGATGCAACAGCAGCAACAACAGCAGCACCTGAATCCAATATGAGCATGGAGGACTTAATGCAAGCTGTCAAGGAGCTTGAAATTCAAGTGACATAAATAAATGAGGCCAAAGACAGGTTGGCCAAACAAGAGGCCAGTTATGACAAGTCTAAAATGACAGTGGCTGAAAAGAAAAGGGAAATAAAAGCCCTAGAGACCAGAGTAAAAGCCTTAGAAAAGGAACTGCTTCTAGACAAAACTCTGGCTGAGATTAAAAAGATTTTGTGGGCCAAAATTGGCCAATCAATCAATGACCAATGGCGATCAATACAGGCCATTCATGAGCAAATTGAATTAATAGGCATAACTCAAATTGAAATTCAGAAGGCTAGAGCAGCATTGCGGATCATGCCTAAGTAGGCTAACAAGATGATCCATTTCCTGAATACTCACACCAAGGAAGAATTGGCAGCACTAGATATTAACAATCGAACAGACACTATCCTAACAGCAAAGAAAGTGTTGACCTTGAGAAATTTCATACAGACTCTGGAAAGGAAATGTCAAGATATGCAAGTAGAAATAAATGATTTCAGGACAAGAATAACAACATTGCAAGATAGAGGATTGCCCAGCCTAGTGACTGGTACTGGAAAATTGTTGTCCTTTGAACAATACACCACCAGAATCAACAATTATGTTGAAAATCAGATTACAACGTCTACCAGCTCCACAGAAGAAGCAGGACCTCCCTCCGGGCAATCTCTATATGATAAATTGGAGAATTTATTTTTTATTGAGCATGAGATTAATCATCTGTTTGAAGTGCCTCCAAATTTTTATAGATATACTGAAGCAGATGAAACACTCATAAAGATAAGGAGACACCAACTACCTCCATCTAATTGGTGGCAAGCAATGCTGGAAGTACTGCCCAGGTAATTTTGGTCTATTCTTCCTTTTGTCAGCTTCAGATCTCAGTCCCAGTACAGGTCAGCAAAGAAACAAATATGCAGGTACTACAGAAAGCATCAATGCAGTGACTCAGCAAAAGCACAAAGACAATGTGCTCAGCAAATGCAGATTAAAGACGCAGCTACAGCCAACTTTGTTAACCCAAAAAGTCAAAATTTGTCTAACAGAAAGACAGCTGCCATACCAATATTAACTGTTGCAGTTATTTCTTTCATTTATTTATGTAAGAGAGTTGGTGATGTAATTTATTGCAAAATGACTCATCATCTAGATATTTTATCTCCTATTTTGTATATATATCCTCCCATAGAGCGTATTGGGGGTCGGTTGTTGTGAATCTCTCTGAAGAGTTGCATTGTATATCTCAAACATTTTTTGCTAATATAAATTGTTGGTGAAGTTCCTGGTTCCTATACTGTCTGAAGGTGGAAATGAAGGACTGTGTTATGCTGCAGAATTCCTGTGTCATTTAATGGAACAATAAGTTACTCTGAATTGTGTTTGTCTTTCTATGTATGCAAAAAATTCATAAATGTTTCATGTTCTTAGAAACAGGGAAAAGGAATAGCTTAGGATTCGTTTAGATACACCCTCTGCTCAATCTCTGTTTCTAAATATGTTTTCTTCAAAATTAGCCATGGATGTGAATTCTTAATTGCTCATATTTGAACTAATTCTCTCACTATGAATATTGTTTAAGAATTCTTAACTGCTCTTAAACAATACTCCCACTTTCTCCCCTTATTAGCATAGTGAAAGATTATTAACTTCCTTTCACTCACTAATTTCATAACTTCATCACCCAAACTTGAATAATTGTTCCACATATGCCTATCTAACTTTGCAGAAATACTCTTCCCTCAAAGAAATACTTCAGCAGTATGCATTCATAAACTCCATTGCCCAATGGTTAAGACTACTCTGTAATTTGTACACCAGCTCTGTTTGATTCACCAACCAACCAAATTCAAAACAAAATCAGTGCACCATAACTAGCCTAAAATCATCCACAATAATGCTAAATTATAAAGAGAGAGCCCTCTCTGGTTGCAGGTAGGCTAGAACATGTAACTAAAAGACTGGTTAGTGGTTACCTCGGCCGTATTCCATTTGAGAAGCAGGGAACAACCTGAGTGATAACATCATTGGCGACTCCGCTGGGGAATTTAGTTTCAAATTGCCACTTAAAAGGAAACAAGCTTCCTGTTTTTCAAACGAATCTCCTGGGAAGTACCTCTAAAAAGTTGTGACTATAAGCTTCTCACAAAACACTAAGAAAGCAAACTCAAAAGCTGGCTCTAAAGAAGAAAAATCGTTACACTAGGTCGAACCCTGACCCAAATCCTCCAGCTATTTTTGAAAACCCCAATTTAATCCCTAAGATCCTGAAAAAGCAAGAGCAACAAGAAGAGTTCTCTGATTCAAGTGCTGAAGCAGTTCAGCAGAGCTATATTCCCACCCCTGCTAAAGTATCAGTTCATCCTCACTTTACTTCTACTTCCCCTAGTTCTTCATCCACTTCCCAAAGTAGTTTCCCCACTCCTCCATACACTACACATCCTACTCCTGTTATCCCTGTTCTTCCAACCGTTCCACTTCTTCTTGCTGTCCCATTTATCTCTGCAAATATGGCTAACAGTTATGCCCCTTTACACTTGCCTGCAAATCCAGGGGCTATGCCCCAATATTATCAAAGCAAGATCACTTACTTTGATGGTACCGGTTCTTATATAGCCAAACAACGCACCAAGAAAATGCAGGACTATTTTGAGAACTATGAAATTGATGACGAAGATGTAAGGATGAAAATTTTTGTACAAAGTTTAACTGGGGATGTAAGGACCTGGTTTAGGTCATTAGCTCCACATTCTATACTCAATCCTGATGCCCTATACCTAAGCTTCTTAAACAGATGGGAAAAGAAGAAAGACCCTTTACACATCCTAACTGAGTATGATAATTTAAAAAGGGGTCCAAAAGAAACAGTTCAAGATTATTGTGCTAGATTCAACCATGTATACAACGCCATTCCTCAGAACCTGAGACCCCCACCTGACTTGGCCTTGATCAAATTCCTCGATGGTTTTGATTCAGATATGGCATATCAGTTAAGAGAAAGAGCACCCCCAAGTCTGGCAGACATGCAAAATATAGCTATCAGTGTGGAGGCAAACCTGATTGCTAAGAGAACCAGAGCTAAAAATGAGAGAAGAACAACATTTAAAGAGGAACCCTCAGCTTTTGAGCAAAAGCTAGATGCAATCATGAAAGGTATGGAGAGGTTAGGAGATAGAGTTGAGACCATTGAGAGAAAGTCCTGTTGGGAGGGACAAACAAGCAACACTACTAGGAATCCTCATTTTAGAAAAATTCAAAACCCAAATGCTGGGAGGACTGGTCTTGATCAGAATATCAAACCTCCATTTTAGGAGAACTATGCAGAGGCCTCAACCTCTAATGAAAAAATAGAAGATCCCCACATCAATCTAATGGGTTTGGACAGTGAACAACAAGTATTCTTAACACAAGATGATCAACAAGCCCAAGAATGCAAACAATTTCAAACAAAATCTGGTGAGTCATTTGATTTCAGAGAAGGGTATGATACAATAGTCTATGAGGTACATAAACAATATAAATGGAGGAGTAGAACCATAGATGTGCCTGAGCTTACCAAATCAACACATACCAAACTGCCCAAGAAACCTAATGATAAAGCTGTCTTAACAAAGTCCTCGGATAAAAGACTCCAAAAAGAGATCACAGTGGAAGATGTATCTGATATACATCCTTCAGTAAATCCCTCATCTACACCATCTCTTCCAATAGAACTCTTGAGCAGACCTCTGGAAAACAATCACAATTCAGACATACCTCAAAAAAGTGAACCTGACCATGAGAAGGTCACCCAAAACCCAGCAGAAAAAGAAAAATTTGCTGCTCAAAATATAAAAGTTCAGATGGAAAAGACTTTCAATTTAGAAACAGAAATTGGCAAGTTGAAAATAGCCATTCCTATTTCTGAACTCGCCAAACATGAGGTCTTTAGACAACAAATCAATAGGTCATTGCATGTACCAGAGAATAGTGATGCAGTTAATATTCTGGATGATAAGCCAGAACTGATTTTTGGCTCAGAAGTCAATGGCAAATTAGTGGATGGAGGTATCCCTCCATTTTATGTGAGCCTAAAAATTCATGACAAAGTGCTACACAATTCCATGTTTGACTCAGGTGCCTCTCATAATCTAATGCCCAAGTCAGTAACGGAAAAACTTGACCCAGACATCACAAGGCCTTATAAAGATTTGTTTTCATTTGATTCTAGCCAGGTAAGATGTCTTGGCCTAATCAAGGACCGTTGTGTATCCTTAGTCCAATACCCAGCTAAAACAATTTTGATGGATGTGGTAGTAGCTGACATTCCACCCAAGTATGGTATGCTTTTATCCAGATCATCGGGTGCCAAACTCCGGGGATCTTTGCAACTAGACATGTCATATGCCACAATTTCAGTCTTTGGCCAGCCAAAGAGATTATACCAAGAAACATTGATGAAATATGTGGTCAACAGCCAAGAGAAGCCCCAAAACTTCCCAATTTACTCCATTCATTCAGACCTCGACTCAATTATACTATACAATGCTGATATGTGTCCCAAAACTGAGGTCAAGCTCCTAAAAACAACATAAACAAGAAACATAAACGAACAGTCCAGTGCCCAAGATCAAAATATCTTTGATATGATTAAAACAACAAAGCCAACTAATATATCACATGAATCACAAAAGCCAGACCTGCCCACTAAACAAATCTGTAAATCCATTAAAAGAAGCATTGATCAGGAAATCTTGTGGTATTTAGAATTTGATGGGTCAGTGAACAAACTAGGAGCAGGGGCAGGGGTTTGGATACACAATACACAAAATGACCATGCTCTAGGTCATTCATATAGGCTTAACTTCAGATGTACAAACAACGTGGCCGAATATGAAGCCCTTTTGCTAGGTCTCAAACTGATTAGGAGTCTTGGAGTGACCAAAGTTTCCATTTTGGGCGATTCAGATTTAATTGTACAACTGATAAAGGGAAATTTTGTCACAAATAATCTCAGGCTAAGGTCTTACAAGATAGCTGCAACCGAGTTACTTAGCAGCTTCTTGGAATTTCAGCTCACCAAAATACCTAGAAGCCATAATTTACATGCACATAGTTTGGCAACTTTTGCAAGCACTTGTAAACTTCCTTTTGGGCCTAACCATCAATTCACTGCTGAGATTAAACATAGGCCTGCTATCCCAGATAATGTAGAAAATTGGCAAGTGTTTGAGAATGATACACAAATAAATAATTTTTTGACCATGAAAGCAGAATTCTCAAGCTTAAACATAGACACAAGCACTAGGGATGATCAACAGCAAACTGATGAACTTGAGACAAATATATCAGCTAAAATAGAAAATGTGATGTTGCATCCAACAACCTTTGACTCTGCCAATTTACAGAAGCCAAAACAAGCAGATTTTGATGAAATCATTGAAGAAGAATCTGAAGTGATTCAACTAAAGGATAATTTCCTGCCCACAGGTCTTACTCCTTTAGAAGACATTTTGACTCAAATGACATTCCTAAAAAACCAAAGATGCAACCCATAAATGCAGAAATTGAGGAGTGTAATATTGGGACCACTGAAAATCCCAAAATGATAAAGCTTTCCAGAACCTTACCTCCTGACAAGAAATCACAATACATTGAATTGTTTAGAGAGTTTCAAGATGTGTTTGCCTGGAGTTATGAAGACCTCAAATCCTATGATACTTCAGTCATTCAACACACAATACCCTTGAAAGAAAACCAGGAACCTTTTAAACAAAAGTTGAGGAGAGTGAATCCAGTCCTTCTTCCCCTAATTGAAAATTAGGTAAAATGAATGTACGAAGATGGAATCATTGCACCTATAAGATTTTCTGAATGGATTTAAAACCTTGTACCCACAAGAAAGAAAACTAGGGAGATAAGACTTTGTTTTGATCTGAGAAATTTGAACAAAGTCTCTCTCAAAAACCACTACCCCTTACCAAAAATGGACCAAATCTTGCAAAGGGTAGTAGGAGCTTCAAGGATCTCATTATTGGATGGTTTCTTAGGATTCAATCAGATTCTAGTTCACCCAGATGATCAAGATAAAACAGCTTTTACTACACCTTGGAGAACCCTTAAATATGTCAAAATGCCTTTTGGACTCAAGAATGTCGGAGCCACATTTCAGAGGGCAATGGACATAGCCTTTTCTAAAGAAATCCATGATTTCTTAGTCATATATCTTGATGATCTCACAGCTTTCTCAAAATCAGACCAAGAACATTTAGAACATCTCAGACAAGTGTTCTTAATTTGCAGAAAATATGGCATATCTTTGAACCTAAAGAAATCATTATTTGGCCTAGAAGAAGGCAAACTCCTAGGTCATATAATTTCAAAAGATGGCATAAGAATTGACCCTGATAGGATTCAAGCTATCCTTCAAGTCCCTCATCCAAGAAACATCAAATAATTACAAGCTTTTCTAGGAAAGATTAATTTCCTAAGAATATTTATTCCTAACTTGGTCGAACTAATAAGATTGTTGAATAACATGCTCAAGAAAGATGCCAATGTCAAATGGACAGTAGAGGCCAAAGAGGCCTTTGAGGAAATCAAGGTAGCTTTAACAAGAACACCTGTTCTTACAAGTCCTAAATTTGATAGAGACTTTATAATTTTTTCCTTTGCATCTGAACATACAATTGTTGCTATCTTATTACAAAAGGATGACTCAGGATGTGAGAAACCCATTGCCTTTTTCAGCAGAGCCCTTAGAGATGCCCCACTCAAATACCAAATCATGGAAAAGCAAGCATATGCCCTTGTCAAGGCCATAAAGGATTTTAGATTTTATATCTTGTACTCTCACATAATTGCATATGTTGCCAATGAAGTGGTCAAAGACATTTTAAATCAAGAAGGAATTGAAGGTAAAAGGGGCAAATGGATAGCCAACATCTTGGAATATGACATAGAGATTAAGCCAACAAAACTTATAAAAGGACAAGGGCTAGCTAAGCTAATGACTGAAACCAATTTCCAAGCCCTTGACATCAATCAACTGGATAACGAACAGGAGATGGCGACTCCACAGATCAATCAAGCCTTCTTACAATCACCTTGGTATGCTGACATATGTTTTGTATTGTTAAACCTGCAAGCTCCTCCGGGGTTATCCAGAACCAAAAAGAGATTTCTGAAAATGAAAGCTTCAAAGTTTTGTATCACAGATAATGTATTATTTTGGAGAAATCATGAAGGTATTTTTCTTAATTACCTAACTTTAGATGAAACTGATAAAGTCCTTAGAGAATTCCATGCAGGAGATTGTGGAGGGCACTTATATTGGAAATCAACTGCTGATAAAATCCTAAGGGCTAGATTTTATTGGCCCTCCCTGTTTGCTGATTCAAAAAAGTTTGTGATGTCATGTCATAAATGTCAAATCTTTGAAGGAAAGAAAAAGTTGTTGCCTTTACCCCTTAAACCTATTTCAACTGAAAAACCATTTCAACAATGGGGTTTAGACTTCATTGGGGAAATTTACCCTTCATCCTCTGGCCAGCATAGATGGATTTTAATAGCTACAGATTACTTTACCAAATGGATAGAGGCCATACCTTGTAGACAAGCCAATGACTCAATCATCATGCAATTCCTAGAAACCAATATCTTCTCTAGATTTGGCTGCCCGGAAAAGATCATAACAGACAATGCAGTTGCCTTTAAATCCAAAAGAATGATCAGCTTTTGTCACAAATATCATATTACCCTAGGTCATTCCACAGCCTATTATCCTCAAGGCAATGGCCTAGCTGAGTCCTCCAATAAAAGCCTCATCAACATCATCAAAAATACCTTGGAAGAGAACAAAAAGAATTGGCATAAGAAGCTGGTAAATGCACTATGGGCAGATAGATTGACCACTAAAAGATCTATTGGTACAAGTCCATATGAATTGGTATATGGTCTGGAAGTTGCCTTCCCCTCATCTCTTGGGATCCCTGTGATCCAATTACTGCAGGAAATACAAGCAGAGCCTAATGATATCTAGATGAGGATCAATCAAACAATTCACTTGCAACAAACAAGGGAAGAAGTGTATCAAAGAACCCAGGTTCTACAAGAGAAGCTGAAAAATATGTTTGACAAAAGAACAAAAGATGAAAACATTTTCATAGGAAACAAAGTACTAAAATGGGATTCTAGGAGGGAAGACATAGGGAAACATGGAAAATTTGATTTTCTTTGGAGAGGACCATTTGTAATTCACTCTGTGCAGGGTAATAACACCTTTTTTCTAAACAGTCTAGATGGTTCAAATAATGAGGAAGGCCTAGTGAATGGGAGAATGCTCAAGCACTACTATGGTTCAAGAACACAACAGAATTGCATATTGTATATAAATATGTGTATTTTCAGCATTTTCCTTTACAGCAAATACATAGAGAACCAAGTACAACAAATTTTGAAGAAAGATCAGTGAACTGTATCAAGTGTGGCATATATGTTGAAAGTTCCACAAGAAAATACGAGGAAGGTCTAGAGAACAGAGAACCAATGATAAACAGTGATACAAACCAGCAAGACATAAAGTGGTAATTCTTGCACAAAACAAGTCAAAAGATACCGCATACAAGCTCATAAGATTAAGATCAAAGGTGTCCATGATAAGGAACTGCAGCAAGAATTGACAAAATAAGGCCACATGACCTGTTGTTCTTAGCTTTCCACAAAGAAAATCCATCCCCAAGTGGAGCCACTGTTAGGTTCCTATACCAATAGGTTTCATTTTTCATGATTAACTGTCGAAGGGCTAAATATGTTCATCATTGCAGGCTGTAAAGGTTCCCTATTTTGTATACAGACCAGGAAAATTAAAAAATCAAAAGAGGGTATGCCTTAAAAGAATAATCAAAAGGCAAGAAAATCAATTGGTCAAAAGAATAGTGAAAATGAACCCCAAATTAAAGACCATGAAAGTGGCCAGTAAAAATGCCACTACTATCTTATTGGCAGCACCACAATGTACAAATACTGCTGCTAATTATACTTGATGGATGGCCCAACAATTCAATCTGGACCATGCCATGTTTAAATTGCTTGTTGCAGAATAGAGAATGATTCCTGTCCAAACAGCTCAAGCTTGGCAGATGACTAGCTAGGTAGAGAAATGAAGGAGGCCAACTGCTTAATCTGGGTCCTTGGAGGAAATAAGGGTAGATTTAGATAGGAAGGCAGTCAGAAGAAAAAAAAGAAGGACAATTAGGGTTTGCTAATTCAAGTGCACCCAATTCAAGCAAAGAAAAAAATGTTAGGATTGCTAGCCTGGGTAAGTAGTGTAAGGTTGCAGAAGTAAAGGTGCCATTACCATCTGGCTTATCATGAAGAACTCATCTCATTCAGGATATTGGCACCATGGCAGAGGTTTGATGACATAAATGGAAGCATGTCTAATTTCCCCTTTTCCCCCAAAGATCATTTGCTAATACTCCCCAAGGACCTTAGAATCTGCCCAAAAGTCTTGTTTCACTTAATTCCATAACAAGTGCCAAGTCAAACTATGAGTTTACTCAAGGAGAAGAAGCCACATTTCTTCTGTAAAAATCACTATTATGAATTCCATTTCTCTAATACAACTAAGTTTCACTTCATGGACTTAGTTTTTCCCCCTGCATTTTCACCTCACAAAGTCATATTAACAACTAATTTATTATTTAGCTCCTTAAGCATTGCTCCCCTTCCCTAATTCTACAAAAACTATATAAAATCCCAAAAAATATATTTAATACCCCACCCCCTAGCAGTATAGCTATATAAGTCATGTCCTAGGGAATACTTAGTCCATCCGGGACTAGTATTAACCCTCCACCACCCTAGACTATGTGATTATGGTTAAAACCTTGGGTAAAAATATATGACCATAGTCTCCCCGTTCATAAACCCCATCTATACCCCTCCCGCACTAATGTATTTGGTTGTAATGTTTTAAATAAACATTTACAAACGAGCGCACATTATAAACCCTCAAACCTAAAGTTTAAACCCACCCCTCACCTTTATTTTAATATTTAAATGGATGGGTCCCGTGCCTTAACATGCCGCCACCACATACTCCCCACCAGTCGTCCGATGACCAGCAATTCGGATCCAAGGGTGGGCGGTCTTTTTCACCAGCGATCAGGCAGAGGTTTAGCATATGGGGTATTGGTGGTTTCTCTACCATACCCCCACCACGCGTTGCCTTCCCGGGGTGTTCGGAGCACCCCCCCCCCCCCCCCTTATACAGCTTATGACCCAAGGGTGGTGCAGGGAATACCGGATACCACCCTCCGCCCATTAACGTCAGCACTACGTCAGCTCTGACGTCACCGCCCGCGTTCCTCGCCGCTACTCCACGTCACTCCCACGTCA
Source organism: Pinus taeda (assembly GCA_000404065.3). Taxonomy (NCBI): domain Eukaryota; kingdom Viridiplantae; phylum Streptophyta; class Pinopsida; order Pinales; family Pinaceae; genus Pinus; species Pinus taeda. Next base: position 82,462 of record APFE030214593.1, read on the forward strand.
TCCACCCGCGTCCACGCCCTGCCACTGTGTCACCACCATGTCACCATCCTCGTCAGCCGCCACGTCATCCTGTCGTACCCGAGACCCACCGATGACGTCATGCTGACGTCATCGCTGAAAAGCCCCAAAAAGCACCAAAAGTCCCAATTTCGCATAAAACCACGCAAAAGGGCCATTTATATGTCATTTTCACGACTTATTTCCGGAGCATTGTGCATGCTATTTATGACGATTTGCCGCCAAACTCGGAATTTGACCGTTCGAGCTGCCACCACCTGCAAATTCAAGTCAATTGCTCACAATTGCACCAGTTCAACGTCCTCGAAGCTGTAAAAACCAGGTATTTTCCCACAGTTAACCTATTTCACCCCTGTTTTCGCCATTTTTCTCCAATTTACCTGCATAAAATTCTGCAAGCTCTCCACTAGGCCAATTATGTACTTAAATATTGCCTAAATTCCCTGGTAAAGCTCCTGCTCCAACAAAACTTGGTAAACCCGTGCCCTCCTGCAAAATTCACCGTTAAAGAATGATTTTAAAACCTGAGCCTGCCGGCAGAAGTTCATACAGCTGTGCATTGGTCCCTTTTACCAGAAATCCCTCTGCAAAGCTCCAGCTACTTAGCTCAAAGCATTTTGTTTCTCTCTGCAAATTTCCCCATAGTTTATCAATCCAGTAAAAAGTCTGTTGAAACTCTGAAAATTTGCCTCTACCATAAATACAAACAGGAAAAGTTACTCCCAAGTATAAATTTAGTTTGTAGTCTTCACTAGTTTCACAAATCCTGAGCTCAAGTATTAATCCAGAAAAGATTTCAATATGGCCACTCCATCAGCTCTAGATGTTGCTCCTATCAATACACCTAACAATGAGCTTGAAGCAATGCCTTTCGTTGACAGTGATTTCCTCATTCAAGATTTTGTTGGAGAGAGAAACCACTTGCAGACTTTCTGCTAGCTGAGGAATAGCCACTTAAGAAACATTGACATGTATGGCATCTGGGAGTCAAATTTGCCCATCTATTTCTTGCCTTCTATGAATGTTTTCCCTAAAATAATTCACCTCTGTGCTGAGAATTATGACCAAAGCCTCAGAGCTGTCAAGTCTCCATCTGGGAGAATACTTTTTCACATTACTCATGATTCCATCAATCAGATGCTCAATTTCAAGCAGACCCAACTACTCTTCCCTTTTTCCATAATATACCTGTTGGATGAAGGCCCCAAGCTCTCTAGCACTGAGATTGCTACAATTGCCAAGACTTTCATGAGAGCAGACCGGCAACCTACTGGGCCACCTCCTTTCTTGTATGTAAATTTCAATGAAGTAGGCAAGTTGCTTGTAGGCATGATATCCTCTGTGCTGGGTTCCTCAACAAGTGAACATATTGATGAAACAGTGTTGGTCCTTTTGTCTGCATATAGCCTTGGAAAGCCCCCTACTATGAAGTACAACTATGCCAAGTTTATTGCCAATAAAATACATGACCAATTGCTTAAGCTGAACAGAGAGGCAATATTCAAATATTCTTCATATATCTAGCACCTGTTCATGTACTATCAGACAGATTGCTTCCAATGCCCTATCAAGAAGCTAGATTCACAAGGTGAGAAGAGGTATGTTATCTTTTGGTCTTCAGTTTTTCATCATGTCCAAAACTCTCCATATTCTTACTGTGAGTTCATTGACCAATTTGTATATCCAGTCACATGCCTTTTGAAAAGAACTCCTCCTCCTAGGTTGTCATGTGACATGCAGAAAATATTGCAGCTGTCCAAGAATTATAAAATAGGTGATTGGTATATATATGAAAATCACACAGTCATCAGGATCTATGGTTGTGAGCTCTGTCCTTACAGACTCCCAAGATATGTGCCTACGAGATTGGTTGCCTTGGAATACTATAGGCAACTCATCAATTCTGATCTTACACATTTTCATAGTGCCAAGAAGAAAGCTAACCTGAAATTCAAATACCGTCTAGGCCCCTTCATCATGAACAAGAAAGATGGTTGGCAAGAGGCTGATCAAATACTAGGGCAACAGCTTAAACTAAAAAGGAGTTTCTGGTGGGTCCCTTATGACCCTAATGGCTTTATCAGTGTTAGAAGAGTCAAATATAGGCTGTTAGCCTATAAGCTTTGTCCATATCCACAAATTGAACATTATGCCAACTAAGATGAATGGGTGCCAGGGACATTAGTTGAGGAATTTACTCAAGAAGAGATAATGGAGAAAAATGTAAAAGATTTAGAAAAAAACTCTTGACTTGGATTCTTTTCACGAGGTGACATTCAAGCTACCAATCCAAGTCAGAGAAGGCACATCCACTGCTACAACCGCACAGACCGTCCAGCAGGCATCTACAACAACAACAGTTACAACAAAGGGAAAGGAAGTGATGGATGTACAGTAGGAAACAGAGGCAGAGCAGCCCAGCACTTCCAAAGATCAAAGTCAAGGGCAAGCCCTTCCACAGCAAACTGAAACATCCCAAATCCCGGTCTTGCAAACTCCTCTCAATGAAGAGAGAGGTAGAAAATGGGATAGAGAGGAGCCCACACCTCCAAGTGGGTCAACACAGCAACCAGAGGCCAAGAGGCCAAGAATTTACCCTTAGACTGAAGAACACATCAGTGAAGAAAGGGTAGAGAGCCAAAGCAGAGAAAGAGATTCCAGCCAGCAAACTGCTACCAGCTCATTCCAGCAGGAACAAGGTATGCAGCAAAGTACAGAAGTGTCCTCTTCCAGGCAGCAGGGCAAGCAGCCAGCTAGTATCAAAGGAACTTTTATGGAAATTAAGGCACAAAATGAACTTTTGAGAGTACAACTTTATGATCAATTCTTAAAGACAACACCCTCCAAGCAACAAAGATTGATGGCAGCATATGATATCAAGGAGGACAAAATGATTTTGACTTATTTTAAGCATAAGGTTCCAAAGCCCAAATCATCTGCAGACTACACAAAGACAAATCTAGAGGTCCTCTCCAAGGACATACATCCCATGGATCAAATTGAACTGCACAAGCAAACAGGGGAAATGGTTTATGCCACACTTGCAGATAGGGCCATGCTGGCCCATCGGTTAAAAGAATCACTGAAAAATACAAATACACAATTAGATTTGGAAAATATGTTTTCCACTGCTAAGGACAACCGGATAAAAACTTTGGAAGACATAATTATTGATCTAGGATATGATCCTAAGCATCCAAATGGTATCAAGGCCCTTATGAAGAAAACGGAGGATGATATTGCTGCACTCAGAAAGCAGGCAAAGCTGCCTGCAACCATTCACCCTCAAACATCAGAACTTGCACAGGAAAAACATGTTGATGAGACCATGGATCTGCTTCTAAAGATGAATCGGAGAATACTATAGATGGAGGCAGAATTGGAGAAGGCCTTGCAAGACAAGCAAGGGGAGTCAACCTCCCAACCCCCTCAAACATTTACAAATCTTGGCCCTGCTCCACTTACACAAACAACAGCAACCCCTCCTGCCATTCCAGCACCTACAACAGCTACATCAACTACAGATGCAACAACAACAACAACAGCAGCACCTAAATCCAGTATGAGCATGGAGGACTTAATGAAAGCTGTCAAGGAGCTTGAAATTCAAGTGACAGAAATAAATGAGGCCAAAGACAGGTTGGCCAAACTAGAGGCCAGTTATGACAAGTCTAAAATGACAGTGGCCGAAAAGCAAAGGGAAATAAAAGCCCTAGAGACCAGAGTAAAAGCCTTAGAAAAAGAACTGCTTCTAGACAAAACTCTGGCTAAGATTAAAAAGATTTTGTGTGTCAAAATTGGCCAATCAATCAATGATGAATGGCAATCAATACAGGCCATTCATGAACAAATTGAATTAATAGGCATAGCTCAAATTGAAATTCAGAAGGCCAGAGCAGCATTGGGGATCATGCCTGAGCAGGCTAACAAGATGATCCATTTCCTGAATACTCACACCAAGGAAGAATTGGCAGCACTAGATATTAACAGTCAAACAGACACTATCCTAACAGCAAAGAAAGTGCTGACCTTGAGAAATTTCACACAGACTCTGGAAAGGAAATGTCAAGATATGCAGGTAGAAATAAATAATTTCAGGACAAGAATAACAGCATTGCAAGATAGAGGATTGCCCAGCCTAGTGACTGGTACTGGAATTTTTTTTTCCTTTGAACAATACACCACCAGAATCAACAATTATGTTGAAAATCAGATTACAGCATCTACCAACTCCATAGAAGAAGCAGGACCCCCCTCCGGGAAATCTCTATATGATAAATTGGAGAATTTATTTTTTATTGAGCATGAGATTAATCATCTGTTTGAAGTGCCTCCAAATTTTTATACATATACTGAAGCAGATGAAACACTCATAAAGATAAGGAGACATCAGCTACCTCCAGTTGATTGGTGGCAAGCAATGCTGGAAGTACTGCCCAGATAATTTTGGTCTACTCTTCCTTTTGTCAGCTTCAGATCTCAGTCCCAGTACAGGTCAGCAAAGAAACAAATACGCAGGTACTACAGAAAGCATCAATGCAGTGACTTAGCAAAAGCACAAAGACAGCTTGCTCAGCAAATGCAGATTAAAGACGCAGCTATAGCCAACTTTGTTAACCCAAAAAGTCAAAATTTGTCTGACAGAAAGACAGCGGCAATACCAATATTAACTGCTGTAGTTATTTCTTTCATTTATTTATGTAAGAGAGTTGGTTATTTAATTTATTGAAAAATGACTCATCATCTAGATATTTTATCTCCTATTTTTGTATATATATCCTCCCATAGAGTGTATTCGAGGTCGGTTGTTGTGAATCTCTCTGAAGAGCTACATTGTATATCTCAGACACTTTTTGCTAATATAAATTGCTGGTGAAGTTCTTGGTTCCTATACTGTCTCAAGGTGGAAATGAAGGACTGTGTTATGCTGTAGAATTCCTGTGTCATTTAATGGAACAATAAGTTACTCTAAACTGTGTTTGTCTTTCTATGTATGCAAAAAAATCATAAATGTTTCATGTTCTTAGCAACAGGGAAAAGGAATAGCTTAGGATTTGTTTAGATACACCCTCTGCTCAATCTCTGTTTCTAAATATGTTTTCTTCAAAATTAGCCATGGATGTGAATTCTTAATTGCTCATATTTGAACTAATTCTCTCACTGTGAATATTGTTTAAAAATTCTTAACTGCTCTTAAACAATACTCCCACTTTCTCCCCTTATTAGCATAGTGAAAGATTCTTAACTGCCTTTCACTCACTAATTTCATAACTTCATCACCCAAACTTGAATAATTGTTCCACAGATGCCTATCTGGCTTTGCAGAAATACTCTTCCCTCAATGAAATACTTCAGCAGTATGCATTCATAAACTCCATTTCCCAATGGTTAAGACTGCTCTGTAATCTGTACACCAGCTCTGTTTGATTCACCAACCAACCAAATTTAAAACAAAATTAGTGCACCATAACTAGCCTAAAATCATCCACAATAACGCTAAATTATAAAGAGAGAGCCCTCTCTGGTTGCAGGTAGGCTAGAACCTGTAACTAAAAGACTGTTTACTGGTTACCTCGGCCGTATTCCCTTTGAGAAGCAGGGAACAAACTGAGTGATAACACGGCCTAGTCTCTCATAGTGCTTTGCAACTTAGTCTATTGTATTGCTTTGTAGCTTAGTCTCTCGTAGTGCCTTACAGATAGTCTCTCGTATTTCTTTGCAGCTTCTTCTCTCGTATTGCTTTGCAGCTTAGTCTCTCATATTGCTTTGTTGCATAGTCTATCATAGTGCTTTGCTGCTTAGTCTCTCATAGTGATTTGATGTTTAGACTCTCATAGTGCTTTGTTGCCCAGTCTCTCATAGTGCTTTGCAGCTCATCTCGTAGTGCTTTGCAGCTTAGTCTCTCGTATTGCTTTGCAGCTTTTTCTCTCGTATTGCTTTGCAGCTTAGTCTCTCATAGTGCTTTGCTACATAGTATATCATAGTGCTTTGCTGCTTAGTCTCTCATAGTGCTTTCCTGCTTAGTCTCTCATAGTGCTTTGTTGCTCAGTCTCTCATAGTGTTTTACAGCTCATCTCGTAGTGCTTTGCAACTTAATCTCTCTTACTGCTTTGGAGCTTAGTCTCTCGTAGTGCTTTGCAACCTAGTCATTTGTATTGCTTTGCAGCTGAGTCTCTCATATTTCTTTGCAGCTTAGTTTGCAGCTTAGTCTGTTGTACTACTTTGCAGCTTAGTCTCTCGTAGTGCTTTGCAACTTAGTCATTTGTATTGCTTTGTAGCTTAGTCTCTCGTATTGCTTTGCAGCTTAGTTCGCAGCTTAGTCTGTTGTATTCCTTTGTTGCTCAGTCTCTCGTAGTGCTTTGCAACTTAGTCATTTGTATTGCTTTGCAGCTTAGTCTCTCGTATTGCTTTGCAGCTTAGTCTCTCGTATTGCTTTGCAGCTTACTCTGTTGTATTGCTTTGTTTCTTAGTCTCTCATAGTGCTTTGCAGCTTAGTCTCTCGTAGTGCTTTACAAATTAGTCATTTGTATTGGTTTGTGGCTTAGTCTCTCGTATTGCATTGCAGCTTAGTATGCAGCTTAGTCTCCCATAGTGCTTTGCAACTTAGTCTCTCGTATTGGTTTGCATCTTAGTCTCTCGTAGTGCTTTGCAACTTTTTCTATCGTATTTCTTTGCAGCCTAGTCTCTCATTGTGCTTTGCTGCTTACTATATCATAGTGCTTTGTTGCTTAGTCTCTCATAGTGCTTTGCTGCTTAGTCTCTCGTAGTGCTTTGTTGCTCAATCTCTCATAGTGCTTTGCAGCTCATCTCATAGTGCTTCGCAAATTAGTCTGTCATACTGATTTGCAGCTTAGTCTCTCGTAGTGCTTTGCAACTTAGTATCTTGTATTGCTTTGTAGCTTAGTCTCTCGTAGTGCTTTACAGCTTAGTCTCTTGTATTTCTTTGCAGCTTTTTCTATCGTATTTCTTTGCAGCTTAGTCTCTCATAGTGCTTTGCTGCATAGTCTATCATAGTGCTTTGCTGCTTAGTATCCCATAGTGCTTTGCTTCTTAGTCTCTCATAGTGCTTTGTTGCTCAGTCTCTCATAATGCTTTGCAGCTCATCTCGTAGTGCTTTGCAGCTTTGTCTCTCATATTGCTTTGCAGCTTTTTCTCTCGTATCACTTTGCAACTTTGTCTCTCATAGTGCTTTGCTGCATAGTTTATCATAGTGCTTTGTCGCTTAGTCTCTCATAGTGCTTTGCTGCTTAGTCTCTCATAGTGCTTTGTTGCTCAGTCTCTCATAGTGCTTTGCAGCTCATCTCGTAGTGCTTAGCAACTTAGTCTCTCGTACTGCTTTGCAGTTTAGTCTCTCGTAGTGCTTTGCAACTTAGTCATTTGTATTGCTTTGCAGCTTAGTCTCTCGTATTGCTTCGCAGCTTAGTTTGCAGCTTAGTCTGTTGTATTTCTTTGTTGCTTAGTCTCTCATAGTGCTTTGCAGCTCATCTCGTAGTGCTTTGCAACTTAGTCTCTCGTACTGTTTTGCAGCTTAGTCTCTCGTAGTGCTTTGCAACTTAGTCATTTGTATTGCTTTGCAACTTAGTCTCTCGTATTGCTTTGCAGCTTAGTCTGTTGTATTTCTTTATTGCTTAGTCTCTCATAGTGCTTGGCTACTTAGTCTCTCATAGTTCTTTTTTGCTCAGTCTCTCATCGTCCTTTGCAGCTCAGACTAGCTTTATTGCTTAGTCTCTCATAGTGCTTTGCAACTTAGTCTCTCGTATTGCTTTGCAGCTTAGTCTCTCGTAGTGCTTTGCAGCTTTTTCTATCATATTTCTTTACAGCTTAGTCTGTCATAGTGCTTTGCTGCTTAGTCTATCAAAGTGCTTTGTTGCTTAGTCTCTCATAGTGCTTTGCTACTTAGTCTCTTGTAGTGCTTTTTTGCTCAATCTCTCATAGTGCTTTGCAGCTCATCTCATAGTGCTTTGCAACTTAGTCTGTCGTACTACTTTGCAGCTTAGTCTCTTGTAGTGCTTTGCAACTTATTCTCTTGTATTGCTTTGTAGCTTAGTCTCTCGTAGTGCTTTACAACTTAGTCTCTCGTATTGCTTTGCAGCTTTTTCTCTCGTCTTGCTTTGCAGCTTAGTCTCTCATAGTGCTTTGTTGCATAGTCTATCATAGTGCTTTCCCGCTTAGTCTCTCATAATGCTTTGCTGCTTAGTCTCATAGTGCTTTGTTGCTCAGCCTCTCATAGTGATTTGCAGCCAATCTCGTAGTGCTTTGCAACTTAGTCTCTCGTACTGCTTTGCAGCTTAGTGCCTCGTAGTGCTTTGCAACTTAGTCATTTTTATTTCTTTGCATCTTAGTCTCTCATATTGATTTGCAGCTTAGTCTGTTATATTGCTTTGTTGCTTAGTCTCTCATAGTGCTTCGCAGCTCATCTCGTAGTGCTTTGCAACTTAGTCTCTCATACTGCTTTGCAACTTAGTCTCTCGTAGTGCTTTGCAACTTAGTCATTTGTATTGCTTTGCATCTTAGTCTCTCATATTGCTTTGCAGCTTAGTTTGCAGCTTAGTCTCTCATAGTGCTTGGCTGCTTAGTCTCTCATAGTGCTTTTTGGCTCAGTCTCCCATCGTCCTTTGCATCTCAGAGTAGCTTTATTGCTTAGTCTCTCTTAGAGCTTTGCAACTTAGTCTCTCGTATTGCTTTGCATCTTAGTCTCTCGTAGTGCTTTGCAGCTTTTTCTATTGTATTTCTTTGCAGCTTAGTCTCTCATAGTGCTTTGTTTCTTAGTCTCTCATAGTGCTTTCGTTCTTAGTCTCTCATAGTGCTTTGCTGCCTAGTCTCTCATTGTGCTTTGTTGCTCAGTCTCTCTTAGTGCTTTGCAGCTCACCTCGTAGTGCTTTGCAGCTTAGTCTCTCGTATTGCTTTGCGGCTTTTTCTCTCATCTTGCTTTGCAACTTAATCTCTCATAGTGCTTTGTTGCATATTCTATCATAGTGCTTTGCCGCTTAGTCTCTCATAGTGCTTTCCTGCTTAGTTTCTCATAGTGCTTTATTGCTCAGTCTCTCATAGTGCTTTACAGCTCATCTCGTAGTGCTTTGCAACTTAGTCTCTCGTACTGCTTTGCAGCTTTGTCTCTCGTAGTGCTTTAGAACTTAGTCATTTGTATTTGTTTGCAACTTAGTCTCTCGTATTTCTTTGAAGCTTAGTTTGCAGCTTAGTCTGTTGTATTGCTTTGTAGCTTAGTCTCTCGTAGTGCTTTACAACTTAGTCATTTGTATTGCTTTGCAGCTCAGTCTCTTGTATTCCTTCGCAACTTAGTCTCTCGTTTTCCTTTGCAGCTTACTCTGTAGTGCTTTACAACATAGTGTCTCGTGCCACTTTGCAGCTTAGTCTCTCATAGTGCTTTGCAACTTAGTCATTTGTATTGGTTTGCAGCTTAGTCTCTCGTATTGCTTTGCAGCTTAGTTTGCAGCTTAGTCTCCCATAGTGCTTTGCAACTTAGTCTCTCGTATTGGTTTGTAGCTTAGTCTCTCGTAGTGCTTTGCAACTTTTTCTATCGTATTTCTTTGCAGCCTAGTCTCTCATAGTGCTTTGCTGCTTACTCTATCATAGTGCTTTGTTGCTTAGTCTCTCATAGTGCTTTGCTGCTTAGTCTCTCATAGTGCTTCGTTGTTGAATCTCTCCTAGTGCCTTGCTGCTCATCTCATAGTGCTTTGCAAATTAGTCTGTCGTACTACTTTGCAGCTTAGTCTCTCGTAGTGCTTTGCAACTTAGTATCTTGTATTGCTTTGTAGCTTAGTCTCTCGTAGTGCTTTATAGCTTAGTCTCTTGTATTGCTTTGCAGCTTTTTCTCTCGTATTGCTTTGCAGCTTAGTCTCTCATAGTGCTTTGCTGCATAGTCTATCATAGTGCTTTGCAGCTTAGTCTCTCATACTGCTTTGTTGCTTAGTCTCTCATAGTGGTTTGTTGCTCAGTCTCTCATAGTGCTTTGCAGCTCATCTCGTAGTGCTTTGCAGCTTAGTCACTCATATTGCTTTGCAGCTTTTTCTCTCGTATTACTTTGCAGCTTTGTCTCTAATAGTGCTTTGTTGCATAGTTTATCATAGTGCTTTGCCGCTTAGTCTCTCATAGTGCTTTGCTGCTTAGTCTCTCATAGTGCTTTGTTGCTCAATCTCTCATAGTGCTTTGCAGCTCCTCTCGTAGTGCTTTGCAGCTTAGTCTCTCGTACTGCTTTGCATCTTAGTCTCTCGTAGTGCTTTGCAACTTAGTCATTTGTGTTGTTTTCCATCTTAGTCTCTCGTATTGCTTTGCAACTTAGTTTGCAGCTTAGTCTGTTGTATTTTTTTGTTGCTTAGTCTCTCATAGTTCTTTGCAGCTCATCTCGTAGTGCTTTGCAACTTAGTCTCTCGTACTGCTTTGGAGCTTAGTCTCTCGTAGTGCTTTGCAACTTAGTCGTTTGTATTGCTTTGCAGCTTAGTCTCTCGTATTGCTTTGCAGCTAAGTTTGCAGCTTAGTTTGTTGTATTCCTTTGTTTCTTAGTCTCTCATAGTGCTTGGCTTCTTAGTCTCTCATAGTGCTTTTTTTCTCAGTCTCTCATCGTCCTTTGCAGGTCAGAGTAGCTTTATTGCTTAGTCTTTCATTGTGCTTTGTAACTTAGTCTCTCGTATTGCTTTGCATCTTAGTCTCTCGTAGTGCTTTACAGCTTTTTCTAGCATATTTCTTTGCAGCTTAGTCTCTCATAGTGCTTTGCTGCTTAGTCTATCAAAGTGCTTTGATGCTTATTCTCTCATAGTGCTTTGTTGCTTAGTCTCTTGTAGTGCTTTGTTGCTCAATCTCTCATAGTGCTCTGTAGCTCATCTCATAGTGCTTTACAACTTAGTCTGTCGTACTGCTTTGCAGCTTAGTATGTCGTAGTGCTTTGCAACTTAGTCTCTTGTATTGCTCTGTAGCTTATGCTCTCGTAGTGCTTTACAACTTAGTCTCTTGTATTGCTTTGCAGTGTTTTCTCTTGTATTGCTTTGCAGCTTAGTCTCTCATAGTGCCTTGCTGCATAGTCTATCATAGTGCTTTGTTGCTTAGTCTCTCATAGTGTTTTGCTGCTTAGTCTCTCCTAGTGCTTTGTTTCTCAGTCTCTCTTAGTGCTTTGCAGCTCATCTCGTCGTGCTTTGCATCTTAGTCTCTCATATTGCTTTGCATCCTTTTCTCTCGTATTGCTTTGCAGCTTAGTCTCTCATAGTGCTTTGTTGCATAGTCTATCATAGTGCTTTGCCACTTAGTCTCTCATAGTGCTTTGCTGCTTAGTCTCTCATAGTGCTTTGTTTCTCAGTCTCTCATAGCGCTTTGCAGCTCATCTCGTAGGGCTTTGCAACTTAGTCTCTTGTACTGCTTTGCAGCTTAGTCTCTTGTAATGCTTTGCAACTTAGTCATTTGTATTGCTTTGCAGCTTAGTCTCTCGTATTGCTTTGCATCTTAGTATGCAGCTTAGTCTGTTGTATTTCTTTGTTGCTTAGTCTCTCATAGTGCTTTGCAGCTCATCTCGTAGTTCTTTGCAACTTAGTCTCTCGTACTGCTTTGCAGCTTAGTCTCTCGTAGTGCTTTGCAACTTAGTCATTTGTATTGCTTTGCAGCCTAGTCTCTCATAGTGCTTTGCTGCTTAGTCTCTCATAGTGCTTTGTTGCTCAATCTCTCATAGTACTTTGCAGCTCATCTCATAATGCTTTTGCAACTTACTCTGGCGTACTTCTTTGCAGCTTAGTCTCTCGTAGTACTTTGCAACTTTGTCTCCTGTATTGCTTTGTAGCTTAGTCTCTCGTAGTGCTTTACAGCTTAGTCTCTCATAGCGCTTTGCAGCTCATCTTGTAGTGCTCAGCAACTTATTCTCTCATACTGCTTTGCAGCTTAGTCTCTCGTAGTGCTTTGCAACTTAGTCATTTGTATTGCTTTCCAGCTTAGTCTCTCGTATTGCTTTGCAGCTTAGTTTGCAGCTTAGTCTGTTGTATTTCTTTGTTGCTTAGTCTCTCAGAGTGCTTTGCAGCTCATCTCGTAGTGCTTTGCAACTTAGTCTCTCGTACTGCTTTGGAGCTTAGTCTATCGCAGTGCTTTGCAACTTAGTCATTTGTATTGCTTTGCATCTTAATCTCTCGTATTGCTTTGCAGCTAAGTTTTCAGCTTAGTCTGTTGTATTCCTTTGTTTCTTAGTCTCTCATAGTGCTTGGCTTCTTAGTCTCTCATAGTGCTTTTTTTCTCAGTCTCTCATCGTCCTTTGCAGGTCAGAGTAGCTTTATTGCTTAGTCTCTCATAGTGCTTTGCAACTTAGTCTCTCGTATTGCTTTGCAGCTTAGTCTCTCGTAATGCTTTGCAGCTTTTTCTATCATATTTATTTGCAGCTTGGTCTCTCATAGTGCTTTGCTGCTTAGTCTCTTGTAGTGCTTTGTTGCTCAATCTCTCATAGTGCTCTGCAGCTCATCTCATAGTGCTTTGCAACTTAGTCTGTCGTACTACTTTGCAGCTTAGTCTCTCGTAGTGCTTTGCAACTTAGTCTCTTGTATTGCTTTGTAGCTTATTCTCTCGTAGTGCTTTACAACTTAGTCTCTCGTATTGCTTTCCAGCTTTTTCTCTCGTATTGCCCTGCAGCTTAGTCTCTCATAGTGCCTTGTTGCATAGTCTATCATAGTGCTTTGCTACTTAGTCTCTCATAGTGCTTTGCTCCTTAGTCTCTCATAGTGCTTTGTTGCTCAGTCTCTCATAGTGCTTTGCAGCTCATCTCGTCGTGCTTTGTAGCTTAGTCTCTCATATTGCTTTGCAGCCTTTTCTCTCGTATTGCTTTCCATCTTAGTCTCTCATAGTGCTTTGCTGCATAGTCTATCATAGTTCTTTGCCGCTTAGTCTCTCATAGTGCTTTGTTGCTTAGTCTCTCATAGTGCCTTGTTGCTCAGTCTCTCATAGTGCTTTGCAGCTCATCTCGTAGGGCTTTGCAACTTAGTCTCTCGTACTACTTTGTAGCTTAGTCTCTTGTAGTGCTTTGCAAGTTAGTCATTTGTATTTCTTTGCAGCTTAGTCTCTTGTATTGCTTTGTAGCTTAGTTTGCAGCTTAGTCTGTTGTATTTCCTTGTTTCTTAGTCTCTCATAGTTCTGTGAAGCTCATCTCGTAGTTCTTTGCAACTTAGTCTCTCGTACTGCTTTGCAGCTTAGTGTCTCGTAGTGCTTCGCAACTTAGTCATTTGTATTGCTTTGCAGCTTAGTCTCTCATATTGCTTTGCAGCTTAGTTTGCAGCTTAGTCTGTTGTATTCCTTTGTTGCTTAGTCTCTCATAGTGCTTAGCTGCTTAGTCTCTCCTAGTGCTTTTTTGCTTAGTCTCTCATCGTCCTTTGCAGCTCAGAGTAGATTTATTACTTAGTTTCTCATAGTGCTTTCCAACTTAGTCTCTCGTATTGCTTTGCAGCTTAGTCTCTCATAGTGCTTTGAAGCTTTTTCTATCGTATTTCTTTGTAGCTTAGTCTCTCATAGTGCTTTGCTGCTTAGTCTATCATAGTGCTTTGTTGCTTAGTCTCTCGTAGTGCTTTGTTGCTTAGTCTCTCATAGTGCTTTGTTGCTCAATCTCTCATAGTGCTTTGCAACTCATCTCATAGTGCTTTCCAACTTAGTCTGTCGTATTGCTTTGCAGCTTAGTCTCTCGTAGTGCTTTGCAACTAAATCTCTTGTATTGCTTTGTAGCTTAGTCTCTCATAGTGCTTTACCACTTAGTCTCTCGTATTTCTTTGCAGCTTTTTCTCTCGTATTGCTTTGCATCTTAGTCTCTCATAGTGCTTTCCTACATAGTCTATCATAGAGCTTTGCTGCTTAGTCTCTCATAGTGCTTTGCTGCTTAGTCTCTCATAGTGCTTTTTTGCTCAGTCTCTCATAGTGCTTTGCAGCTCATCGCTTAGTGCTTTGCAGCTTAGTCTCTCGTATTGCTTTGCAGCTTTTTGTCTCGTATTGCTTTGCAGCTTAGTCTCTCATAGTGCTTTGCTGCATAGTCTATCATAGTGCTTTGCCTTTTAGTCTCTCATAATGCTTTGCTTCTTAGTCTCTCATAGTGCTTTATTGCTCAGCCTCTCATAGTGATTTGCAGCTCATCTCGTAGTGCTTTGTAACTTAGCCTCTCGTACTTCTTTGTAGCATAGTGTCTCGTAGTGATTTGCAACTTAGTCATTTTTATTGCTTTGCAGATTAGTCTCTTATATTGCTTTGCAGCTTAGTCTGTTATATTGCTTTGTTGCTTAGTCTCTCATAGTGCTTTGCATCTCATCTCATAGTGCTTTGCAACTTAGTCTCTCGTACTGCTTTACAACTTAGTCTCTCGTAGTGCTTTGCAACTTAGTCATTTGTATTGCTTTGCAGCTTAGTCTGTCATATTGCATTGCAGCTTAGTTTGCAGCTTAGTCTGTTTTATTCCTTTGCTGCTTAGTCTCTCATAGTGTTTGGCTGCTTAGTCTCTCACAGTGCTTTATGGCTCAGTCTCTCATCATCTTCTGTAGCTCAGAGTACCATTATTTCTTCGTCTCTCTTAGTGCTTTGCAACTTAGTCTCTCGTATTGCTTTGTAGCTTAGTCTCTCATAGTGTTTCCCAACTTTTTCTATCATATTTCTTTGCAGCTTAGTCTCTCATAGTGCTTTGTTGCTTAGTTTATCATAGTGCTTTGCTGCTTAGTCTCTCATAGTGCTTTGTTGCTTAGTCTCTTATAGTGCTTTGTTGCTTAGTCTCTCATACTGCTTTGCAGCTCAACTCGTAGTGCTTTGCAGCTTAGTCTCTCGTATTGCTTTGCAGCTTTTTCTCTCGTATTGCTTTGTAGCTTAGTCCCTCATAGTGCTTTGCTGCATAGTCTATCATAGTGCTTTGCCACTTAGTCTCTCATAGTGCTTTGTTACTTAGTCTCGCATAGTGCTTTGTTGCTTAGTCTCTCATAGTGCTTTGCAGCTCATCTCTTAGTGCTTTGCAACTTAGTCTCTCGTACTACTTTGCAGCTTAGTCTCTCGTAGTGCTTTGCAACTTAGTCATTTGTATTACTTTGTAGCTTAGTCTTGTATTGCTTTGCAGCTTAGTTTACCTCTTAGTCTGTTGTATTGCTTTGTTTCTTAGTCTCTCATAGTGCTTTGTAGCTCATCTCGTAGTGCTTTCCAACTTAGTCTCTCGTACTGCTTTGCAGCTTAGTCTCTCGTAGTGCTTTGCAACTTAGTCATTTGTATTGCTTTGCAGCTTAGTCTCTCGTAGTGATTTGCAACTTAGTCATTTGTATTACTTTGCAACTTAGTCTCTCGTATTGCTTTGAACCTTACTTTGCAGCTTAGTCTGTTCTATTCCTTTGTTGCTTAGTCTCTCGTAGTGCTTTGCAATTTAGTCATTTGAATTTGCTTTGCAGCTTAGTCTCTCGTATTGCTTTGCTGCTTAGTCTGTTGTATTGCTTTGTTGCTTAGTCTCTCATAGTGTTTTGCAGCTCATCTAGTAGTGCTTTGCAACTTACTCTCTCATACTACTTTGAAGCTTAGTCTCTCGTAGTGATTTGCAACATAGTTATTTGTATTGCCTTGTAGCTTAGTCTCTCGTATTACTTTGCAGCTTAGTTTGCAGCTTAGTTTCCCATAGTGCTTTCCAACTTAGTCTCTCGTATTGGTTTGCAGCTTAGTGTCTCGTAGTGCTTTGCAGCTTTTTCCATCGTGCTTCTTTGCAGCTTAGTCGCTCATAGTGCTTTGCTGCTTAGTCTATCATAGTGCTTTGTTGCTTAGTCTCTCATAGTGCTTTGCTGCTTAGTCTCTCATAGTGCTTTGTTGCTCAATCTCTCATAGTTCTTTGTAGCTCATCTCATAATGCTTTGCAACTTAGTCTATCGTATTGCTTTGTAGCTTAGTCTCTCGTAGTGCTTTCCAACTTAGTCTCTTGTATTGCTTTGTAGCTTAGTCTCTCGTAGTTCTTTACAGCTTAGTCTCTCGTATTGCTTTGCATCTTTTTCTCTCGTATTGCTTTGCAGCTTAGTCTCTCATAGTGCTTTGCTACATAGTCTATCATAGTGCTTTGCTGCTTATTCTCTCATAGTGCTTTGCTGCTTAGTCTCTCATAGTTCTTTGTTGCTCTTTCTCTCATAGTGCTTTGCAGCTCATCTCGTAGTGCTTTGCATCTTGGTCTCTCGTATTGCTTTCCAGCTTTTTCTCTCGTATTTCTTTGTAGCTTAGTCTCTCATAGTGCTTTGCTGCATAGTCTATCATAGTGCTTTGTCGCTTAGTCTCTCATAGTGCTTTGATGCTTAGTCTCTCATGGTGCGTTGTTTCTCAGTCTCTCATAGTGCTTCTCAGCTCATCTCGTAGTGCTTCACAACTTAGTCTCTCATAGTGCTTTGCAGCTTAGTCTCTCGTAGTGCTTTGCAACTTAGTCATTTGTATTGCTATGCAGCTTAGTCTCTCGTATTGCTTTGTAGCTTGGTTTGCATATTAGTGTGTTGTGTTTATTTGTTGCATAGTCTCTCATAGTGCTTTGTAGCTCATCTCGTAGTGCTTTGCAACTTAGTCTCTCATACTGCTTTGCAACTTAGTCTCTTGTAATTCTTTGCAACTTAGTCATTTGTATTGCTTTGCAGCTTAGTCTCTCGTATTGCTTTGCTGCTTAGTTTGCAGCATAGTCTCTTGTATTTCTTTGTGCTTAGTCTCTTATAGTGCTTTGTAGCTCATCTCGTAGTTCTTTGCAACTTAGTCTCGCGTACTGCTTTGCAGCTTAGTGTCTCGTAGTGCTTTACAACTTAGTCATTTGTATTGCTTTGCAGCTTAGTCTCTCGTATTGCTTTGCAGCTTTGTTTGCAGCCTAGTCTGTTGTATTCCTTTGTTGCTTAGACTCTCATAGTGCTTGGTTTCTTAGTCTCTCCTAGTGCTTTTTTTCTCAGTCTCTCATCGTCCTTTGCAACTCAAAGTAGCTTTATAGCCTAGTCTCTCATAGTGCTTTGCAACTTAGTCTCTTGTATTTCTTTGCAGCTTAGTCTCTCATAGTGCTTTGTAGCTTTTTCTATCGTATTTATTTGCAGCTTAGTCTCTCATAGTGCTTTGCAACTTAGTCTCTCGTATGTCTTTGCAGCTTAGTCTCTCGTAGTGCTTTATAGCTTTTTCTATCGTATTTATTTGCAGCTTAGTCTATCATAGTGATTTGTTGCTTAGTCTCTCAAAGTGCTTTGCTGCTTAGTCTCTCATAGTGCTTTGTTGCTCAATCTCTCATAGTGCTTTGTAGCTCATCTCATAGTGCTTTCCAACTTAGTCTGTCGTACTTCTTTGCAGCTTAGTCTCTCGTAGTGCTTTGCAACTTAGTCTCTTGTATTGCTCTGTAGATTAGTCTCTCGTATTGCTTTACCGCTTAGTCTCCCGTATTGCTTTGCATCTTTTTCTCTCATATTGCTTTGCAGCTTAGTCTCTCATAGTGCTTTGCTACATAGTCTATCATAGTGCTTTGCTGCTTAGTCTCTCATAGTGATTTGCTGCTTAGTCTCTCATAGTGCTTTGTTGCTCAGTCTCTCATAGTGCTTTGCGGCTCATCTCGTAGTGCTTTGCAACTTAGTCTCTCGTATTGCTTTCCAGCTTTTTCTCTCGTATTTCTTTGCAGCTTAGTCTCTCATAGTGCTTTGCTGCATAGTCAATCATAGTACTTTGTTGCTTAGTCTCTCATAATGCTTTTCTGCATAGTCTCTCATAGTGCTTTGTTGCTCAGCCTCTCATAGTGCTTTGCAGCTCATCTCGTAGTGCTTTGCAACTTAGTCTCTCATACTGCTTTGCAGCTTAGTGTCTCGTAGTGCTTTGCAACTTAGTCATTTGTATTTCTTTTCAGCTTAGTCTCTCGTATTGCTTTGCAGCTTAGTTTGTAGCTTAGTCTGTTATATTGCTTTGTTGCTTAGTCTCTCATAGTGCCTTGCAGCTCATCTCGTAGTGCTTTACAACTTAGACTCTCGTACTGCTTTGCAGGTAAGTCTCTCGTAGAGCTTTGCATCTTAATCATTTGTATTACTTTGCAGCTTAGTCTCTCATATTGCTTTGCATCTTAGTTGGAAGCTTAGTTTGTTGTATTCCTTTGCTGCTTAGTCTCTCATAGTGCTTGGTTGCTTAGTCTCTCACAGTGCTTTTTGGCTCAGTCTCTCATCGTCCTTTGCAGCTCAGAGTAGGTTTATTGCTTAGTCTCTCATAGTGATTTGCAACTTAGTCTATCGTATTGCTTTGCAACTTAGTCTCTCATAGTGCTTTGCAGATTTTTATATCGTATTTATTTGCAGCTTAGTCTCTCATAGTGCTTTGCTGCTTAGTCTATCATAGTGCTTTTCTACTTAGTCTCTCATAGTGCTTTGTTGCTCAGTCTCTCATAGTGCTTTGCAGCTCACCTCGTAGTGCTTTGCAGCTTAGTCTCTTGTATTGCTTTGTAGCTTTTTCTCTCGTATTGCTTTGCAGCTTAGTCTCTCATAGTGCTTTGCTGCTTACTCTTGTTGGCATTATGATACAAGTGTTGTCCTTGATGGCAACTCACTCAGAGACAGGTACAGGTGATGGCATCTTAATCAGAGGACAGATCTTAATACAGCAGGATAGAAAGAGAAAACATATACACGCAGGTTCGCTATATACCAAGTCACGTGTACACGCAGGTTGGCTTCAGTAAAAGCGCGTGTATGTGGAAAACTTATCTTTGGTCCGTGGCGGTTATTCCTTGGAAGTTGTGCCTATGGCTTTGGACCATGGTGTCTCGACGGACGTGTTGATCCCTGGTATTGAGTTGATGGTATTGGTTTGTTATGGTTTTGGACCATGGTATTGAGAGAAGCCTAAACCTATATAAGGAGAAGATCATTAGGCCATGATGTGTGTAAGAGTGAGCAAGTGATGAAGATCTGATAAAGTGTGAGATCCAGATGCTGGTTATGGGTTGGTGATATCTTGCTTGATCTGAACCAAGGAGGCACTCATGTGAAGGATGATGAATGATGGATTGGGATCTCAAGGCTTGGAATGATTATCTTTATATGGGTTGAGTATGGATAGACTGGATCTATTGACGCATGTTTATGAATGTTATGATTTGGGTATGTTCTGATGTCTGAAGTAGCTGCAAAGTTATGAGGTTGAATTTGCAGATATGTACGCGGTTTGTCCTTGGTAAAAGGGCGTATACACGCAGGTTGGGTTCGTCCAAGTAGCGTATACATTATGAGATTTGGTGTTTCAGGTTGCTGTTGATTTTAGTTGTCGTTGCAGAGTTGTGGGCTCTGGTTGTGTTCTGTGACAGGGTTTCAGTATTGGGTGATTCAGAGATTGATTGTATTGCAATGGTGATTGTTTTATGGATCCAGTTTGAAAATTGATGAAACGTGGTCCGTGGATGATTGTAGGTCGGAACCTATGTACTGGTAAACATATTGGCTAGTACAAGAGCCAAGGGGGTTGTAGCTCCCTTCCAGGAGCAGCTGGAAAACGAGTGAAGGTTGGAGCCTTCAGTAGGCCAGCGCCTACGTACTAGTAAATCGAACGGCTAGTAGAAGAGCTAAGAAGGTTGTAGCCTTCTGCAGGTAGAAGCCTGCGTACTGGTAAAGGACTGCACCAGTACATTGTAAAAGAAGTTTCTTATTAATGGAAGATAGAAACAAATTGCAGCAGGTGGTTTTCTCCCACATTGGGTTTCC
>APFE030214622.1:0-16497 GCA_000404065.3 Pinus taeda
GAAAACCAACATGTTGTTGGCATGTTTATACAAGATATTTAAAGTGAAAACCAATTTGTTGGCATTTCAAATTTTCTTAAAAAAAAAAATAAAAATAAAGTTCATCTACTAAAGCCTTTTTTCTCTTAAGCTGCAATATCAACAACTTTTCGCATCTTGGACAAGTTTCTGCAACTAGACAAATTTCTGCAGCCAAATAACTTTTAAGATTAAAAGGATGCTTGGTGATCTAGATTAAAGGACTCTTGACAGCAAGGCACCTGAAGGAGATCAAAGGACACCAAATAAGGTTAGAAACAAAAAAATTAAAGGTACACGCTGCTTTAATTTAATAATAGGGAAGGTTATATAACATGTATGATTAAGAAAATATAGTACTAAAGTGCAATCATTATAACCTAAGGGTAATGGCCGCCTAACAATATATCATATGCCACCACTTTAAAAGTCATGTCATGAGCTTATGCCAAATCTCCCAAATTAATTACCAAATCATAAGTTTGAATGCGCCTAATGGTCAGATTCATTCCCATAATCCTTATGATAACCCATTCGTTCTTCCCTATTATTACACTCCTCTGATCTTTCATAGCCACTCCATCTTTCTGCTAGCTAGACAACCATATGGAGCCCACCAATATTCAACAGAAGATGTAAATAAACCTCGATATCTCAAGTTACGAGGGAACAACTAAGCTGCAAATAAACCCTTTTAGATAGCTCTGCACAACAAGGATACTTTTTTTCATGTTCTTCACAACATTATAATCCCACCAAGATTGACAGAAACCTTGATTAGGAGATCCTCCACCATAATAAGAATCATATGAAGCCATTTAAATGCTTGGAATACAATAGAAACAAATCAAATACATAGAACTCAGAAACCTAAAGAAATAGTAAGTGAAACGATTGCAAGAACTATGAATTGAAGAGGATTCTTGGTGTTAGGAATCGATACAACCTTTCAATAGATCCACATAATCAATTATGGTGAAACAAGAACAACAATTAACAATTTTTCCTTAATGTTTTCATGTTTATGTTTGATAATAATTAACTATTTTATTAATGGTTTAATCTAAGGGCAAACCATTGTTCAATCGTGTAACAATGAATCTGACTGTGAACAATGGTGTAGAGTAGAATTCAGGGGAGTTCTTTCTAGAGGGTGTTCAAGAAGAGGTACAGAGAAATTGTATTAAAATGATCTCTAGTTTTGAAGGTAGAAAATTACGATCTATTTCTTTATTTACGAGGCATTCATGTTGGCATAATAAGACAAGGTATTTAACTTCAACACATTTGTATGGCTCAAAGAAGTAATATTGTAGTAAGATTTCATTGGAACATGTCCTTGCCTTTTGTTGATATTTTTGTCAAAGAATCATTAATTAGTGCTATATGCTATTGCCTTACAACTTTTCCTTTGCAACATCTGGTGCAATTTCTAGTATAGACACATACCAATGGATAATATATATCTCTTTGTAAATATAATTCTTAAAAAATACCTTTCATATCAATAGTATCTAAAGGCGATTTTAATTAAATCTAATTAATAAAAATTAAAGAAAGTAATATATTTTAATTAAAAACTATATTATAGATTGAATGTTTTGTAATGACCATAGGAATCAAATCTATGAAATAAGCATCAAAATTATGACTCATCTCATATTTCAAAGTTTTTAAAATTAATCAATATTAAGAATTAACTAAATTATAAATTTATTTAAATTTATTATTTATGATAAAAATAATTAATATGTAAGTTAAACATGTTTACATTTAAAAAAGACACTTAACAAGATTCTGAATCATGGAGATTTAGCCCCACTTTATCATCGAGATTCTTAATACATAAATAGGCTTTGTTTAATACCATACACCAATACCATGGATTATCAATACCACATGCCCAAAGAACCATAACTCATTTCATATGGCACATTCATATGACCTTTTTTTTTTAATTAATCAAGTTAATTAAAAGTGAAAAAATGTCATAACTACATTGAAAAATAATCTAAGTATTTGATTTTTATATACTATTAATGATATTCTAGAATATTTTATGAAAATTACTCCTATAATATCCACCTAATAATATTAATAATTAAATTAAAATTCTTAATGTCCTACATAATTAATTATGATTTATTTTAAATAAATTATAATACAAAATGAAATAATTTGGCATTACCTGGTTTACTATGTGCACAATAATCCAAAAAAATTGTTATGGATTTTTACTTTTATCCTTTAACTTTACAAAAACCCAATTTCTATTGAGATTATTATTAATGAGACAATATAATTTGTACCTCTCACCACGAACAAAACAAACGAATAATGGTAGAGGGATTTTTTGAAGTAAATTATCTAATTTTTCTATATATCAATTTACAATACATCTATTTGCAACAAATGGATCACAAGGACAAGTTTTAAATAGTAGGTGATATTAGATTTTGTCATGGTATAAGGTTTTATTATTTTAATATCTTTCCTTAAATTATCAATTTTGAACTCAAATTTACTGTCATAGAATTCATTTTTTTTAACCTATGTGGACTATTGTTGTGCACTATGTCCCAATTATCTACCATGGTTCAATAATGATGGTTTTTCTCATTACTTAAAATCATTTTCTAAATGATTCTTGGACCAACTAACCATTTAACCTTGAAAACTCTAACATAGAAGCCTTGTAGATTCAAACTAAAGTTTGATGCCCCTAATTAATAATATCCAACGCCCTTAACCCAACACTAAACCTCAACCAACTCCACAATCATTTACATAGTACCCTTGACTTAACGCCACCTTACCACTAACACTCTAATAAAAACCTATGATTATTGGCTCTAAAAAACTAACATCTTAAGCTTAAACCAATGACCCTATATCAACCCTAGCATACTTCCCTTTAACCATTGGACCATCCAGTTCCTTTAACCCATAAATTAAGTTTAAGACATCAATCATTAACTAACAACCCCTTAAGCCGAAAACCTCCAATAAAATGATCCATCACCTCACTACTACCTCTAACTAAGATCTAGGCCCCGTCCACAACCCATTATGAAGTACCTTGTAACCATTAAAGTGCCCATTCCCATTATCTCCCTAAGATCCAACCCATAAACTATAATCCATGCCTCTAACTTAGAAACATTTCTAACTAAAAATCCCTAATGTACCTTAATATGAAGTACCATGTAACCATTAAAATGTGCATTCCCATTATCTCCCTAAGATCCAACCCATAAACTATAATCCATGCCTCTAACTTGAAACATTTTTAATGAAAAATCCCTAATCCCCTAGTGCATTGACCATTAATTACAGAACTGTCCAACCCCTAGTTCATTATAGTTTAAAATTATAACATACTAATTTCTTAAACACCTTAATTAGGGAACTCTAACCCTTAGTTCTTGGATATAAAATTATAACATACTAGTTTCTTAACCTTTATACAAATTCTTCATCACCATATTATATATATAACGTAACCCACTAATACATGAAATTCACACCCACTACTATAAAATGATATTAAATATTAAATAAATATATAATTGGAACCCGTTAACAAAAAAACCATAAAACGCTTACCATACACTAACCATTAAGCAAACCACCCCTTATTCCCGAATCCAATGCCATTAATATATAAAAGCTCAATGGCGGAACAATTCCAATTAAACCTAATTTACTTCTATGCACTTTTCGGTGTGTAAAATCTCATCTTTCGGTCTGTAAAATTTCATAGAAAAGATTCGCATCTTCAAAATATATTCATATACCTGTGCTTTGCGGCTAAGGCCTAAATAGCAAGGACATGGATGAAAGGCAATTGTCCATTTTCGTCTTTTTCTTCATAATCTTCATATTACCAGGTATCTCTAATTTTCTTCTTTTTCTTCGTAATCTTCATATTACCAGGTATCTCTTCCTAGTAGTATAAAAATTAAACATTTTCTATCAAAATCACTATTATAATTGAGTAAATGTTATTGATTTTCGGATGCTTCATTTTTTTTGCAAACTCAATTCAGTTGTGGAGGGTGGCTCTTGTGCGGTACTCATTTATCCTTAATTTACACCAAGCTATAAACGTGATTAATAAAATATAAATGGAATTAGTCAAAAATATAGATTGAAGCACAACGGCAACACAGAAGCATTGAATTATTATTTTTCTCGATTTTGTAGTATTCACCTAAATCGCTATTCACGATTCATGGAATTCTGATTACAGGGAGTTGAACACAATGGAACCAACGCCGCGTTGGGGGATGAACAGGGTGGTTGGTTTCCCGTAAAGGAAAGGAGGCACGAGGTGGGTTTCAGGTTGGAGGGCAGACGTTTGGAAGCCTTCACAAAATGCGCGAATTGTACGTGTTGCAAGTCCGGAAACGAAAATTGTCAACAAATCTCATGTTGTTCTCTGATAGACTGTAACGATCCTAGCAAACCTTATGGAACATGTACTTTTAAACCAAAGTCATGCGGTTGCACTGGATGTTAACATAATAGGGATCTAGGGTGCACTAGCGATGTAGGATTTCATAGATTTTGATTTTGATGAGTAACGGTTTGAAATAATTTTCCAATATATTTCTGTTTTAGCATTCTTTTATGAAAATCTTGTTATTGTTATTTTATGAATATCATGTTGTTCTGTGATAGCAAAGCTGTCATTTTATAATTTGATATATTTAGATTTTGATATTTTTATAATTTGATATATTTAGATTTTGATATTTTAAAGCTAATTTGTTGAAATCATTTTTTTTACATTATTGTTTGTGTAAATTTCAGAGAGAATGAAACAATTGATTTTATTTTTGTTTTTATATTCTATACAATGTTTAAAATAATGGTTCTGTACCATTATCTATACAATTTTATCAATTCCTTTAAAACAATTGTTGTGTACTATTATCTATACAATTTTATCAATTCCTTGTTCTAGTTACCTTTGAGGAAGTGTAACAGGAATAGAAAAGATGCTTATTTGAATTAGTACAACTATAATTCATGTATTAAAAGAAGTAATAGTAGATAATAAACCACTTATATTTGGTTGTAATTTGTTATATTGGTTCTCACACCTAAGGGAAATTCTGAACTAAAGGTTGTTTAAAATGATGTATTTTGAAATAACAAAAGTAATAGTTTAATGAGTGAGAGCTCCTATATTACTCGTCAAGTAAGGATTTTTTAAAATAAAAAATAGCCGATAGAATCACTAGATAGTGGATATTATTTATATCATTTTTTCTGTTCCTAAACGGTTATATAAATTAGTGTATGAGATGACTCTTGTGTGAGCGGCATAATTGTTGGACTACAACCTGGTTAGAGTACGGTCAACTGTTAGGGTAGGAACAGAGATGCTATATAGTTGTCCATTTGAGAGATGAGTTTCATCCCAAGTTGGCACAATAAAAAAAACTGTTAGCTTTTGAAAGTTATTACCAATGAATAGATTGACTTACTATTGCTCCAGAGGTCAATGAGTTCCTCTCCAGGTCCACCATAATGGTTGAATGAAGGAATTCAGAAGCTTCTCGTCCGGGGGGAGTTTTAAGAATAACAGAGTCTCGTCCGGGAATCCTACTCCGATTTATCTGGAAATTACAGCAACAACGCTAACGATTTGGGAAAAAACCGTGCCTTTGAGCTTTAAGGAATGCTTTAAAAGCATGTTGATAGGTAAATCCAAGTAACAACACCTTTAAAGCAAAAAATTACTGAACTGAGGAAAATCATCCGTTCCCTTTCCAACGTCACCCTGTCTAGTTGTTTTGTTCGCTGAACTGAAGGCGTTCGCTGGTAAGAAATTAAGTAGATGGCTTAACAAATGATTGTGCACCGCAACATAGAATTTATAGGAGAAGAGAGTGTCCTCGAAGTTACGTGATGAATTGTTGGGTAATTGTTGTCTAAGAAATTAGACACCACAGGTCAACGACAATAAGAGGTGTAAATGTGAGAGGCGTTATACATATCTAAGGCAGCCACGGTTTTAATTTCTGTCTAACACTTTGTATTGCCGGAGAATTCTTGCCAGCATGGACTACGCTGGCAGTAACGAAGAAAGTGTCCAGCGCGAATTATTTTGACTTCTCTGCGATTTCACAAGTAACATGTTCATTGATTCCCTGGACGCAGATGGGAAATTCCAGCTTTGCTGCATTTATATCCGGGTTTGCTTTCATTGCCAGAAAAATTGCCAACAAAACAAATGACGAATTAGACATTATTGCTAGTTTTCAATTGTCGAAATGATTATCTAGATTTATTTTAGATTAAGAAGATTTATATGACAGAGCAACAATGGTGGAAAATAAGTGCATTATAGTTTTGTGCTTATCATATGTATCATTGTATTTATATGTTAACCAATGCATTTGAGTACAACTATGGAAGTCAGTGGGTTATCATGCAAGTATTTTCTTACGATTTTATGGGAATCATATCTTGCGATCCAATGGAATTTTCAACCCTGCTACTTTGAGGCATTGGATAGATTATTTTCTTCCACCTCCGTTGGATTGTTATTCTTATGCTCTTTATATCTAACATTTGGAGTTTGTATTATATATTTAATGATTGTTGAAACCAAGTAAAAGAAAATTTGATTTAAGACATTACATTTAGTAGTCTATATATATAAAAAACAAGATATTGTGTATGACACAGCACACCTGATAGGCGCCATTGTAGACGAGCTTGAAGAATAAACAAGGTTGGATTATATACTTGCACTTTAGATTGAAATTCTCAAGTCTAATCTATAGTAGCATGATGGGGATGCGAAACCCTGCAAGATTATACTGGAACAAAATGGGTATAAACAAATTACCTAGACTTGCGAGTATGGCTATGTGAGTTATTTCTTTTATGTGTATAAAAAAATACTCCCATAAGAATAGGAATGCCTTTTGAGTTGTTTGATTTACATTAATTTTTGAAAACTGTATTTGAGCCTCTTCGTACATGTATGTATGGCTCATTATTTGTTTACTATGAGTACTATGAGCAACACAGTTATGCATGACAAGATTATGTGCTTTCATGTATTAACATTTCTTAGGTTTAAGGGGTGTAGTTGGGTTGATGAGTAAGTTTTAATCCTTACAATTATAGGAAAATTCTCAAAACTAAGTATTGTGGATAGCTATAATAGTGTTAAAAAGAGAAAATAAATGGGAAGGATTTATGGAAACAAATAATCATGTAATGTGGTGATACAACAAAGAATTCTGTGGTAAAAATAGACTTAAAATTGCTTGTAAAATGTTGTAATTTCATAGTTAATATGGGTCATTCATTAGGTAAAGATCTGACGGTAGAAGTTATGTCTAATTTAGAGTTTTTTTCCCTAGAAGACAACCCCTCGCTATATATGAGGGAATTGTATTGCTTTTATGGATATCTGTATTCTAAGTGAAAAATAGAGAGGAAATTATGTGATAGCAAAGAGAGAATTATAACGAATCTACTGTAGGTTGTATCTCTTCGGTTTGTTGGACAATATAAAAGGAATGGCTGGATAATATAAAAAGAAAACTATCATTGTTTTGTGATAGAGTGTAACTTTCCTAACAAACCTTATGGAACATGTACTTTTACACCAAAGTCACGTGGTTGCACTGGATGTTAACCTAATAGGGATGTAGGATTTCATAAATAATAGGGATCTAGGGTGCACTACGGATGTAGGATTTCATATAATTTTGATTTTGATGAGATTTCAAATAATTTTCCAATATATTTCTTTTTAGTATTCTTTATCGGGATAAAGAAAGTGTTACTTTTTAGTATCTTTTACGAAAATCTTGTTATTGTCGTTTTAGGAAGTGCAAATGGATAAGCATAACAAAAAATCATGTAAAGCTTGGTATACAAGAACAAATTTTAGTCCGTTGCAATTGTTTAGAATAGAATGTTAATAGTTATTAGTAACTTGGAATTATTAAGAAGTACATATTTTATTGGTATTTTTAGAAAAGAATTAAAAGTAATATTGTAAATTTAAATTTCATTGGAGTAATTTAAAAAGAAATTTCACTTAAAAAATAAAAAACTTAACTCTAAATGGGTGAGATATCCAATTTACTTTTTCTGTGGATGTTTTGAAAACATTATAATTAACGGTAGGTCTTCTCGGGCGAAGCTCAGGAGACCTAGGTTCAAATCTCACGGAGTACATTGACCTGTTATGGTGGCTGCTAGAGGGGCAGGAGACCTAGGTTCAAATCTCACGGAGTACATTGACCTGTTATGGTGGCTGCTAGAGGGGCGGACTCCCCAAACCGCAGAGTCTGCTCTTGCTAAACCATAGGTTATTAGTATACTCGACTTACAGGTGGTTGGTTATACTCTTGGTGTTATAGTGGCAGCCATGAGGTTTGATCCTGGGTCTCCCCTGGATTAAGGCTTGATGTTTCGATTCCCATGTGTAAAAAAAAAACATTATATAAGAAATATAAAATTATTGTTAGTGTGTTTTTTTACTTATAGGAATTATTATATTATATATATAATTATTTCTTTACTCCATTAGGTTATAAAATCAATTTATGCTTAACCTTTAGAGAACTATAAAAAAATAAAATTGGAACTTTAAAGCTTCTTGCAGAATTTCTCATCTCTTTACATGTGACTTTATAATGTTTAGGATTTGGAGTCCTAGTTTAGAGAATAAGAAGAGAAAAATGCATTTGTTTATTTCTTTAATGGATTAAAATGTTCAAAAATCTAAAATTTGGAAAGAACTTATGAAAAGAAACACTCTAGGAAAACTCAAGTCTTGTATAAAGTGTGAACCCCATGTGCACCTAAACTATCTAGCATTTTGTAAAGTGGTTCTCAAAGTGCACTAGTAGTTTGTGTTGCCAAACCATAAGCAAAAGTTATCTTAAAATATTATGTTGTTCTATTTTATTGTAATGTTCCTAACAATCCTTATGCAACATGTTCTTTTCCACTAAAGTTATGTGCTTGCCACTAAAGTTATGTGCTTGCACTTTATGTTCACATAAGAGAAATCAATGTGTTTCAGTCATTTTATAATTTGATATATTTAGATTTTGATATTTTAAATTCAAATTGTTGAATTCATTTTCCCTGCATTATTGCTTACATAAATTTCACAGAGAATGAAACAATTAGTTTTATTTTTGTTTTTAGTATTCTATACAATGTCTAAAAAAATTGTCATGTGTGTGATTATCTATGTATTTTTATCAATTCCTTGTTCTACTTCCGTTTTAGGAGGTTGATCCAGGTGGATATTAGTGGCCACCCACCAATTCCACTTGGACCCCCACCATTGTTTCTTTAAGTTTTTCCGTTTCCTTAATTGTAGCACAGTTTACTATTTTTAGCAGTTTCCTATTTTTGAGTTGTTAACATGTAAATACCCTAGGATCACACCCTCATACACATAATGCATAAAAGAATAAAGCGTGTGGAATTGAAAACATTGAAACTTTCATTTATAACTCATGAAGGGGAAATGAGGTTATACCTCCACCGAATTATTCATGGCCAACAAGAGGTTGAGGTGTAAAAAGAGCATATGACAAGATTATTTAAGAAAATCATAGCATGATTAAGCCAAAGTCATATTCCGTTATTGTTAAAACCTTGTCTAGATGATAAATTTAATCCCAAAAATCAAAGTTGTGTATGATAAAGTTGTAGTAATAATGATTTTCTTCTATGACATTGTACTGCAACCACATGACACATGAAAAATGAATTGCTAAACAAAAGAACTTGAATACTTTGACATAAATATTTTCACTGGTTGCAGAAGATGAATAGGTCCAGGAAATTCCTTTTTCTCTTATCGATAAACTCAACATAGTTTGTTCCACTTACCTAAAGGTAATATAAATAAATCAAGGAATTTTTAGCAAAATACTAACATGGTTAGAAACATATGTCATGCAAGTGATGCTATAGGCATTGGTATGTTCTACCTGTGGTACATATGGTATTATGTACAAGTGGTACATATGGTACCCATATAAATGCATGTATTGCATAATAATATATGACATGTTTAGCTGTGGGTGTGTAATACACACTATGTGTAGGTACACATGAAGCCACTGGGTGACTGTCTCGTATGGCAACCAACCTGGAGTGCATACAAAAAAAGGAAGCTAAGAAGTGATTCAAGGATAAGTATGAATGTTTTATTTTAGTTTTGTATACATGTATGAGTCTGACCTATGAGGACTACAGGTGATTTATAATTGATGGGTAAAAATGATTTTGATGGCTATGTGTGAGCTAAGCTGATATGATATTTCGTACATATTGATTTGGAAAATGTGCTAGTTGACTTGTTGTATGTATAGAAACTGCAGGAAGAAAGTGTTTGATAAGAACAAAAAGGCTTGGAACAATGAAGGGGAAGGACATGTATTTCATCAAATAAAATAAATGTCAGGCAATATAAGTTGTAGCTACTCAAATAGTAGTACTTTATATCAAATTATGATATTAATTGTGGTAAACATAGTTGAGTTTCTGCATCTAAAATATCTCATAAAATTGATTGAAACAAATTTTATAGGTAGAAAGGGAAGGAGATGGCCTGGGAGAACTACTATGTAACCGATATATTTCTATCAGAAGTTCTGCATGAGATAGCGAGGCCGTGGGAGCCTATAAATTCAGAAACAACTACATGTGAATGAGGAAATTACATTATAAGATGTAGTAATACACTGAAGATAGTGTAAATTTAAGGGGGGGAGTATGTAACACCCATCCCTTGTATGTAAAACTTTATTAACCTAAGCTAACAAAAGCTAGGTTTTATGTGTAACAAGAAAAGTAAATGCTTCATTATTAAATAAATAAAATAAATTAATCACTTGGAAAAGTGAGACACCAAGAGATGAGATTCTTGCCAAATCCCACTGGAGAATGGGAAGGGATAATTATTTCATGATAAAGCTTCTAGATTCTATTCTAGAAATGCTGGATGGATTGGAGATAAATATCCATTAAGAAAAATGTAAAATCTTTTTAGGAGAGAAAGGCAAGATTTTCTGAGGAAAAGTTTCGCGGGAGAGAAAGGAGAGCTTTTCTGAGAAAAGCCTAGGAAAATGGATAAAAATATCCATAAAAGAGGGACGCTACTAATCAAAACCATATCATGAAAGAGGGTATTAAATACCCATTGCAGAGATCAACAAGAGGCATTTGATCCACGACAAGAACTCTTAGCTCAGGGGTGAACTTGAAGAGTTAGTTCTAGGATGGGTGTTGGTGCTCCATTTTCCAAGTGGTGTTCTCTCTTCTAATCTAGCCAGCTTCACTTGCATGGGATATATTCTATGTGTAATCCTTACTTTTTATGATGTGGACATATAGATTGTTGTGTTATCTTTAGTATGGGAATGATTGAATTCTTATGCATGTGATTTTTATTGCATCCAAGTGTAGAGTTAGTAATGGAAGCTAGTATGTAGTTGTCGGATATCTATTGAATCTAAATTTGATCATCATTAAATTTAGTGAAGGAACATAGTACGCCTCTAACCTTATGTTATATCTTTGTTTTAAGTTCACAAATATCTATGCATGAGACATTGATGCATGCAGAAAAGTTATGGAATAATGCTTCTAATTGTATAGTCTATGGTTCAGGTTATCTATACCATGCATTATTCGTCATTGGAATTTCATTCAATGAGGATTGTTTAGCTATTCCTGCATATTGTATAAGAGTTATGTGAGTAAAAATTTTCACCAAACGCGTAGGAATATGATCATGATTCATGGCCATGCTAGTTGTAGTAGATTCAAGATAGTGTTCCATTATTCCTGTGTGGAGTGAGTAAATAATTTTATTTGTTGCATGCTATGACTAATTCCTTTCTCCAAATTGTCAATTATGCTTTAAGGTTGATTTGATATATAAATCTTATTTAAATGAATCTAAAAGTCCACATCATGGATCCAATAAAGCATAGAAGGAGTATGTTGTATTATGATTTATTTACTTTGAGATTGTTCATGTGTTAAGATTATGAGTATAGTTGCAGGAATAGTATTTTTTCATTGTAATGTTGGAACAATATTACATATGTCGGTAGTCGAATCTTAACTTTAATCGAAGGAAACTTAAGAAATGAAATCCTGGTAAGTAATTCTCAAAGTAGGCTCAGGGGGTATGTTACATAGCTGGTGAATGAGACAAGTTGAAGCTTGTGAGCAAGTCTCCCTAGTTGAGAGGGAGTGATGGAAGACACCGTATTCTCCATGTGTCATGCACTAGGCTAGGACTAACAACCATATGCCTAGTGAAGGCACTAGTAGGGAGAATGGGTGATTAGATAAGCATCTGGGACCATTATTCCTTAAGGATTGGGAATCCAAGATAGAAGTAGTCTCGTGGATCGATACTCTTTGAGTATAGGTCATGGAATCCAAGATAAGAGTGTGAAAATTTCACTACTGAGATAATATTGCAACAACTGGAATTAATTATTTTAACTGTAAAAAGCACCATTATTGACCTAGTGGCTTTAACTCTTTCATATAGTCAAGTTTTAACTAACAACCCCCAATTAAAATTAATTTGAGGTTTCCTTTGACAAAATTCTTCTAAACAAGTCATGTGAGTGGGCACTACTCACCTACAAGCCCTACCCTTGTCAAAATTTACATCAATGATATTCAATAATTTACCATGCCCCTAATCGCCTAAGTCTAACTCAGCTAACAATACCCCCTTGAAACTTGACGTGGGGTTTCCCTTGACCAAATTCGACCAAACCAACCAAGTGAGTAGGAATGAATCACCTCCAAGTCCTACCCCTGTTAAAGTTTATCACAATGGTATGCAATAATTCAACATGCCCATTACCACCTAAGTCTATCTTTAGACTTTATCAGTAATTATCTAGGGTTATCCATGCCTTTCCAGGTCTTACAATAGTATGCCCATTTACATGCAATAAATTTTCAACTCCATTATAATTTTATTTTTATTCTTTAATTATACATTATTTCTATGTCAAATTCATCCTCTCACCTTTCTATTTACTTTACTTAACTAGGCCCATCAATACTTTGCTTCCATACTCTTGCGTTCATGCAACTACATGACCTCCTCCCACATGGACATGAAATTCCTCTTGATCTATTGGTCTTGACTACAATTCACCAATTCTTAATGCTAAAGAAGAATTGGAACATCTGATGGATCAAGTCATCAACCCTAGATCAATCATGATTTCATATGTTTTCACCATGGCCATGATTTCTAGAATTTTAAACTTCTTACCAAAGGTAGAGCCTGTATTGTTATCCATGTCTGAAAAAGTCTCTACTATTGTTTTGAAAACTCTCCTCATAACATCATCATTGTAAGGAGGTATAGTTGAAGTTAGTCTCATGATGTTACTCAAGCAAGACGTGACTGGAAGTCTGAGCCCTCCAAAAGGTTCTTCCAAGAACTTGTGTTGTATGAGAGAAAACATAATTGGTTTTAGAGCCCAAATTAATTTCTTCCCTTCTAATTGGTTCACTTCAAAAAGGAAAGAATCTGTTTCATCTAGCTTGAAAAGGACTTTCCCTATGACCCTCATGTGTTCTAAATTTGTCCCAAGTGCAAAGATTTTGTGTTCAAACTCCAACTCTTTTTGTAGATATTCAACTGTTCTTTCTGAAGAATGACATAGATGCCCTTTGAGAAGGGTCAGTTGTTTGATGTTGCTAATTTATTAATGGAATTTATGAAGGTTTTATCTATGTTTTTCTTAATTATGACAAGTGCGTGAAGCTCAATAGAAGTACAAATTAGAAATGACTCAAGACATAGACCTCTCACCTCACTCAACAATGATTGGACACTTATATCAACCCTTATGTACAATAAGACAACAGACTATCATGAAGCTTAGGAAAATTCATCACAACGAGACAACTTATAGGAATACAATGATAATGTGGATATTAGACCTTAACCAAATCTTCACTAGTATACATTCGTAAAATTTAAATAAAATTGGTACAAACAAACTCAAAAAAATTTCATGCAAAGCACATGGTCATTGCTGAAGGGTTCTTTATTGAAGTGGGCCAATTGTTGAATTTCCAACGGGAAATTTTCATCAAACAATCTACAATAGTGTCATTGTAGGTGTGGTTTTGAGTTGATATTTGAGCTTATGAGGGAAGTGATGCAATAAATGTAAATAAGAAAAACTTAGACCAACAACAGAAATACATGATTGCACTAATTCATGGTAATAGGAGAACCTAGTTGGGGGAACCCTAATATTTCCTCTAATATGATATGCAACCTTTTTGCATTGTTCTAGCAAATTTCGCTAGTGAGTTGATTTCATACCATGTTGTCTTTCCGCCTCTATTCTACTAAATGCTCATAATTGATGTTGGTGCTTGATCCTTCAACGAAATACCCACCAGTAGATGTGAACTTGGCCTCCTAGAATTAATGCTCAGAAATAGGTTGGTTTCAACAATTTGTGACAAATCTTATACTCTAACCAATTCAAGCTGAACTTGCCTTAGTTCCGCTAACTCGTCTACATGGAAGATCAACATTTTATTTCAACAGCTCATCCCTTTGATAATGTTTAGGTTTGTTGATAGATTTCAGCCACCAGTGAAGGAAGGAAATATGTCTTTTTATGTTGTTCTCAACTATTGACAAAGAAACCACTGCGTGTTCCTATAATGGCTTTTTGAACGAAGAAACCTTTGCTATTCCAATGTTCAAACTCATTCATCTCCTAGAGAAGATTACATGGCTTGATATGGTGGAAATCTTTGTCCCCCATGCCTAGAATAAGGTTATCACCAGTGTAAGTAGGCAACAATTTCTAAAACAAAGATTTCAACCTCGTTTTATACAATAGTTTGATTTTTGTAAGGGACAACTTGACCAACCCTAGAGAGGGAGAGATTCAACCTTTTTCTTTTCAATGAAACTCAATATGGTAGTATGCATGGAATAGGGTTCAGTCCCTTGAACACTCCTCCATTTGATTGGGAACAAAGGAACAAAAAGAATGTCAATCCAATCTTATGCTTGACCCTTCTAAATAAACACATAATCTTGCCTTCAATCCCTAGCATGATGGACACCAGTAATGTACACTGCACAGGTGGCTACTCAAACTCTTTTGTCATGAACACATTCTTGCTGTTCGACTTAGCGGCTATCATTTTCTTCTCTTTGGAACGAGCTAGTCTACCTTGAATGTTGTTGTTGAAATTTAATTTCCAGACTTTGCTTTATCAACAAAGAAAACCCAATTCTATCTCAAAATGCTACGAACTCATCGAATAGTCAATCCCAAAATAACTTTAACATGGCTGGTTACAATCTCTAATCTACCACCTGAAATTTTAATATCGGCCATTTGAATAATTTCTCCTTCAAATATATAATATTTTCAAAGACCTCACTTAAAAATAATATGCCAAATAATCCATTCGTAGCAAATAAAATAGACTCCTTACATTAAATCACAATGTCTTTTGACTTGGACTTCTCAATATAATTACCTTTAAGAAATTCCCTTTTTGATTTATCGAATAATTATTACTCATGAGACAATTGATCTGTGTTTATCTTCATGAAAATCGTCCTCCTTACTAAAAAAACTAAAACTTGTGCAGATCAAACTTTATATATATATATATATATATAATTTTTATTTAACAGAAGATTGTAAAACATAATCAATAGAGCACTACAATCTAATCTAATCACTTTATGAATAGAAAAATCTTTATTTTAATTGTATTAGATATGCTGATACAAATAGAAAACTAGTCTTAAGAATCTACTCCAACGTTATATTGGTTCTCGAAAACTGAACTGAAATGTCATTGTTGAACTTTCTTGTGAATTTTGGATAAATTAACTAAAGGGAAGATGAAACAAATTAATTAAAAGAATATAACAACCCACAGATAAATCTTAACTTTGATCAATGCATACCATTAAAAATACTACTTAATGGATATTCTAGCATATTTCATGAAGGTTAAATCTCTATCCAACACTAACTTAAAAAAAATAAAATTAATAAACATACCTATCAACATAAAATAAAATACAAAATATAAAATATAATTAAGATTTACGCCTCAAAATAAGGTGGTCTTGCTCGTGAAATTGTAAACATGTAAATATTTGTGTACACTACATCTCCCGGGTCTTAACATCCATTGCAATCGCATGAATTGCTCTGTCATTTTATATATTCTGTTAAACGGACATGGACAACGAGAAAGAATAGGAAAGATAAAGCATGAATTACATTTTTATTAACAATAGATGTACATTTATAGTACAATATGGTGACCTTTGGGATTCACATCCCAAGGTCCCTTGGACTGCTTTGTCTCTTTAGCTTCCACACTAACCCATTTAGGATTAGGTGTCCAACATTCCCCCCCTTAATCCGA
>APFE030214622.1:16584-36856 GCA_000404065.3 Pinus taeda
TTGTTGTTGTTGTGG
The DNA here is from genome assembly GCA_000404065.3 of Pinus taeda. Classification (NCBI taxonomy): domain Eukaryota; kingdom Viridiplantae; phylum Streptophyta; class Pinopsida; order Pinales; family Pinaceae; genus Pinus; species Pinus taeda. Next base: position 16,600 of record APFE030214622.1, read on the forward strand.
AAGAGGAGCAGAGTCTGGAACAGCTGAAGCTGAACTGTCATGAGGAGCAGGTGAACTGTCATAGATGAATCCAGCACTCTGAAACTGAATGGGCTTGGCATAGTCTGGAATATGAAAGGACAAGTCCTTGTCATATCCAAGACCAGTTCTGTGCTTGTTGTGGACAAGCTGTTCCCAAGGTCTGATGATGGGCTTGAGAAGAGCAGACTGAGTTTCTGCATCTGCATGTACTGTAACATCATTGACTTGTTGCTGATGGGTGGTTGTCTCAAAGTTCTGAACGGAAACAGATTCAAACTGATGACTCCACTGCTGTAATTCTTCTTGTTGTAGCTGAGATTCAAGCTGCAAAAAATCAATCTTTTCTTGTGCATATTGTAGACATGTCTGAATTCTTGAGAGAGAGCCTTTGCTGATTTGTAATGTGTCATCAACTGTGGATTGTATAAGAGTTTTCATGAACTCTAATACTTCAGTAATTGTAGCCATTTTTCTCAATAGAAATGCACCACTAGAAACTTGTTTTGAAGTGAAAATGTACCCTAAATAATCACAATGCTTGCAACCAATAGTAGACAATCTGGTGCATATAATGGTGATATCACCCCAACAATTAAAACAATCTTCTCATTAAAATCTATTGAGAAAAACAAATTTGTTTGTTGCACATAAATTTATGCCCAAACTGCAGAATAGGAACAAGTGAATTGAACAAGCAACAACTTTAAATTGGATCTTCCAAATACTCCTTCACTTTCTCTGCTCGATTCAATTCTGCCGGTCTACAAAGAGGTCTTAGGTGAGTTGAAGGAGGCTAGAGCAACATGGATACAGTTTGATGAACCCTTGCTTGTAATGGAGCTTGAGGCTCACCACCTGAGTGCTTTCTCTAAAGATTATTCTTTCCTTTTTCCCTTTTTTTTTTTTACATATGCTAAGGACCATATTATAAAACTGTACCTCCTAGTACACTGGTATCTGTATATATGCTAAGACCATAAGCTGCATAGGATGAGATGGTTAATCGTAGTTGACGAGTGATATGTATGTAGCACGAGGTTGCAAACTCTGTGGAATAAATAAGCATTCTTTGATTTGAAAGAGACTGCTACCAAATATAAAATGGAGTTTGTAAAGGGCCGCTATTCAAAACAACAATTTGCACCCCATATCTATTGCATTGCTTGCCATGTATCAGAGTTTGCTTGCTTTAGATGGACTGCTCCAAGATCGCCATCTCTGTCATATAATATACTAATATTTGTTTAAAGTAGAATGTCAACCGCGCAGGCAACCCTGGCATATGCCTTGGGCAGCGCCCCGCCCTCCTGTATCCTAATACATATAACAAACTACTTGGCTTCCACGCCAAGAGTTCCCCATGTGCAGATTACGCTGCACCTTTTATCAGAGGCGCCGCTGATAAGAACGAGCCGAGAAAACCATGGGGTATCTTCCTGTTAAGAGAGAGCTTTAGTGTGATAGGCCTCAGCTTGAGGAGAATGAATGGGGAGCTATTATTCTTCGAAGGACATTGAAATGCCGATGCCAGACAAATCCTTTCATTATCTAATAATAAAAACGATACAAAAATAACAGATAACACTCTAACAGCTAGCTTCACATGCCCAAATCCAATGATTTTCAGAGAGATCTGCTTGCAATTTCAGTAAGCGAAGGGTGGACTACGCATATGAAAACTGCCTCCCAGGACTCTCAGAAGGCACGTGTTCAAAACTCTTAATTCAAAACAGATTTTATCATGTTTTAGATACTGCAGTAGAGCAACCAGTGTGTTCCGCCGCGCCAGCCCAGCAAAGTGAGTATATCTGTAGACTGCTTATGCTATGGTGTAAGTAATTTAAAGAGTAGCAATATAAAGGCTCAGAGAAAAGCTCAAAAACAGCAATACACAGTAGGAAAGGGATTCATTCAGTGGCATGAGATTGGCACTGCACTTTCTTGAGATCTGGAAATCATCCTGGTATCTTCTTCTAGTGTTACCTACAGGATGACTATCATCATCATTTGCTTGCCTGTTCTAGTATATGCTCTTGGAGTGTTATATGACTACATCCTCCTTAAAACTCTTCTGCTGATATACCATGATATAACCTTTACAATACCTACCTTTGAGACAGAATGCAACCTGCATATAGCGAGCGCCCTGGCTGATGAGAAAATCTACATACTGGGAGATAGTGAACTACGTGGCCCGGTTAAGTCGAAGGTTACGAGGATTGAAATTAAAATAGCTGACACCAAAATCAACATTGCCTGTAGCAATGTAGTATAGGGAATTGCTAATAATTCTGGAAGCCTCCACTTGTCCAACAATACTTCGTAACCGCAATTGGTATTCTCTGAGATAATTTATTTGTTGATCAAAACTTATTACATTTCCACTCTCTACAGTGGCGTTATCGTAGCCAGAGCCAGCGGAGGCAAAGGTAACTCCAGTGACCAAATCATTGGAAGTCAGTTGTGGATCGAGGTATGCAGGTACTAGTTCTTTGATACCCAAACTTGAAGCTGCAGCTCAAAACACATTAAGATATTTAGAAAATCAGGTGCATCTTATAAGTTATCATGTGTAAATCTTGAGATTCAAGGTTTGTAACTGCAAATATCTGGACAGGCGCAGTTATCCCCAGTCTCAAGCAGTTTCAAGCAGTAACCTAAACGTTCACCATGTCTCAGGCGTTATGAGAGTATGGGACAGTTTCAGGCGTTATGAGAGTATGGGACAGAACTCATGGAACGCAAAACGTTCACCATACCATGTCAGACATGACAACGCTTATTCACAAAGAGCAGAAGGCAGGCAGAAAGCAGTGGACAGAGAGAGCGCAGGTAATAAAGGCTAGGCTAGCACTATTCAAGGCAACTCAGATCAGTTGCTCAGGGAAAACAGGCCACACATCATCTCTCTGATACCATGTTAAACAGACATGGACAACGAGAAAGAATAGGAAAGATAAAGCATGCATTACATTTTTATTAACAATAGATGTACATTTATAGTACAATATGGTGACCGTTGGGATTCACATCCCAAGGTCCCTTGGACTGCTTAGTCTCTTTAGCTTCCACACTAACCCATTTAGGATTAGGTGTCCAACATATTCAAATATATATTAGTGTGCATATAAATTAAATAACTAGAATAAAACACAGACTTTATTCAAAATACTTGTAACTATCAAAAACATTTTTCTTCACTCTAATGATATATGGGACATAGTAAACATATAATCCTAAAAAAAATTATTAATTTTTTTTGGCCAAAAATATAAAAAAATAAAATATAAGAAAAAAGCTAAACACTCTTAAGAAAACCCTTAAAAAAACTTTAAAAAAACATTAGAAAAACACTTAACTCCCTTAAAAAACAAAAAAAAAACTCAAGTCTGGATACACTTAACTCCATTAAAATTGACCGGCAGTTAGCTATACAAAGCAGATACGATCTTGTGGATGAAACTAAATCCCAACGATTGCTGTCAAAGAGTTGTTAGGTTTCAACCTCTGAACTACGTACGCCACCTCAATAACCAAGTCTACCTTTACATAAAATACCGTTTCATGATTTATCTCACAGAAATTATCACCGATTCTCATTTCCTTATAGTAAAATTTATTTAGACAATTTTATACTATTCAAATGTAGATTGTATTTTTGATACTTAGTATGCAGTATAGATATAGGTATAGGTTGAAAAATACAAAAAAACATCTTAAAAATTAATTAAATTAGTGTAGTCATATAAATTAAATGTGAATAGGAATATTTTCTTAATTATTGATAGACTTCATATCATCCATTATAAAAGCAAGATATATAAACAAAAATTTAAAAAGTTAATTAAGCTAACATAATTATATAAATCATAGGAATTTTTATTTTCTATTTTTAAAGAAAAAATTATTTTTTTATTACTAAATCAAAACATGCAAAACTTTTATCTTTCAAAAATAGTGCACATGTAGTTTTCAAGACATAATTATTTAGCTATCATTAAACAAAATGTAATAAGTACACTATGTCAAAACATGGAAAAAATAATACTTAACCCCCATATAATAACAACGATTATCAATCCATGATAAATATCAAACATATCTATCATAATACATCTCACATTGTTTAGATTAAAAACAAATCATAAAAATTAACTAAATTATCATTGCATTTTAAAATATTATTATTATTAATTATAAAAAGAAATAATATAGGAACTAATAATATATAAATTTTAAATACATAGTAACAATATTCTTAACTAGAGAGATTCATTCATTTTATCATGGAAATTTTTAACTTCTAAATAGTTTTAGTTGCAATACCATAGGCTAATGGCACATGCCTAATATAACACATTCTGATATGGTTTTTTTAATCAATTATTTTGAGATAAATTAATTAAAAGAGCATAGCTGACATGTAGATAAAATTTAACTTTTCATTTATGAAGACTAACTTGAATATTCTAGCATATTCCATGAAGGTTACATCTCTGCCATCTACCTCGTAAATTTCCACCAAAATTTGGTAAAAAACCATCAAGGACTCTAATCTTGGGAGTGTTTGAATCATTCTTTTGATGGTGGAAATGGACTTAGCACCATCAAGAACCCATGAGGTGCCCAAAATCTTTAATCTTGAGAACTAAAAGTTGATTTTCTAAAATTTGATGCACCATTTTCAAGAAATCCTATAGGAATTTCCATTCTTTTTTGGGTGAAATTATGGCCATCTTAGACTATAAAAATAGACAACACACCTATTATTATATTATTATTAAATATTTTACTATATTAGTTCAAAAAGAATCTCTAACGAGATTTTAACCAATGAGGATTTACTCCATCGAGATTTTTAACTAATAAAAATCTGTTACCATAACCATGTGTCAATATCATGGCTTACTCATACCATGTAGCACCTTAAACATTAAATAAGACCTATATATATATATAATATATATATATATATTCACCCAACCTAAACTTATGAATTGTATATATAAACCATTAAACATGCCAAGATGGTGGTGATTATGTCAACATCTTGTTGATTGATTTGTGATATTTGTTATTACATTTCCCACAGTGGGTGATGAGGTTTTTGAGATGCAATAAAGAAGCACATGGCCTTTCTTGCGATATAACACTTATCACACTGCTCTCGTGTAAATTCATTGCGAACCATCGTCCATGCGGCATAATCTGGGGCTGTCCTCTCGCTATCCTTCGTCCATCGATGAAACATCGGAAAGACAGTTGTGCTCCCTCGCATCCGTCGATCTGCCTGGAGGAGATCCAACATCAGAGAAGTGTCAAGTTGGTTCCAACTACCCTTCCCTTGCCTCCGATTGTATCGAGGGTCCTTTGTGTTCAGAGGACCGAGGGTTTGGCTGCTTTGTAATGAGTTCGGCTACCAGGTCTATGGTCAATTCTGTAAATGTGTAGGCCAAGAGTCACGGTGTTGAATGAATGCTTATTTCAGGGAGGTAATGGAACCCTTTCCTTGTTTTAAAGTATATTACTTAACAATGGTTTATCTTGCCTACTTTACTGTCTCACTGTTTGTAAGGGTTTGATAGGTGACTTTCCATGTCTGGAGACCTGCCCATAAGGTTCTGGTTTATTGAGGGTTAAAGATCTTCAAACCTGACTCTAAAGAGGCGAGCCTATGTTCTAAATCATTGTTCTTCCATTAAATTTAACTCCACATACTTTTAATCTTTTTTACTTCTCCTTGTAATTCATATTCTTATCTTTTTGCTTTGTTTTGTTCGAAAACATTATCTGAGTGCCCTTCTTTTTCCTCCCTATGTCTCTCGGCTGACTCAGAATTTTCCTCACCATGTTGAGCTATTAGGGTCTTTTCTCTATCCTTAATAGTGGGGACTCGATGTCTTTGGTTATGTTGATTAGACAGAATTCAAAGAATCCTCTCCTATTCCAGGTGTAACTGTTCGTTGTCCATTCTTAAATTTGTCATCTCAGCACGTAACCGCTGAACAGTTTCGAGTAAAATTGCATTATCTTGATGAGTCTCCTCACCGAGCTATATACAAATGTCAGGGTTAGCAATCACATAAGGTGGTTGAGTGGTCCTGAAATTCTCTGCATTCTTCCTTTTTGTATTGAGACCATCTATGTGTTCACATATATGTTTTATTTAGTTAGATTTAAGAAACCACAGTCTTTGCAAGTATATATATATATATATATATATATATATAATATATAATATTTATATATATATATATATATATATATATAGATATATATATATCCCAAATATTCTGAGTGTGAGAACCTTAGCTCTGATACTATTTGTAACACCTTAAACATTAGAAAAGACCTAAATTAAAAAAAAAAATCACCTAGCCCAATATGAACTCTCTATATAAACCATTAAACATGCCAAGGTGGTGGTGATGTTGTCAACAACACATTGATTTATTTGTGATATTTTTTATTACATTTCCCACAATCAGCGATGAGGTTTTTTCCATGCATTAAAAAGCCACATCGCTTTACTCGTGTTATAGCACTTATCACACTGCTCTTGTGTAAATGCATTGGGTACCATCCCCCACACGACGCAAATTGGGGGTGTCCTCAGGCTGGCCTCCGAACATCAATGAAACACGTGCTTGATAGTTTTTCTCCCTCGCATCCTTTGATCTACCTGGAGGTGATCCAACAACAAAGAAGTGTTAAGTTGGTTCCAACTAACCTTCCCCCACCTCTGACTGGATCAAGGGTCATTTGCATTCAGAGGACTTAGGGTTAGTCACTCTGCGATGAGTTCGGCTACCAGGTCTCCAGTCGATTCTGCAAATGTGTATGCCGAGAGTCATGCTGTCAAATGAATTCTTGTTTCAGGGAAGTAATGGAACCCTTTCCTTGTTTTCCAGACTATTAGTTAACAATGGTTTATCCTACCTACTTTACTGCCTCAAATTTTGTAAGGGTTTGATAGGTGACTTTCCATGTTTGGAGACCTCGCTACACGATTATTGTTTATCGAGGGTCAAAGAGCTTCCAACTCAAATCCAAAGAGGTGAGCTTGTGTTCTAAAGCACTGTTCTTCCATTTAATTTAACTTTGCATGCTATTAATACACATGGCTGGTTTCCATGCACGTGGATTACTTTTGGATGAAATCTTCAGGGTTCAGGTGAGGTTTCAAGCCTCGACCTCTATGTCATTAAACGATTTTCTAATATAATGCATTCCCTAGTTATTGATATAATGATAATGATGATGTCACAGGTAACTAACTGCCCTTACTGAGGTTCTCATGGAGTCAGTCTCATGCCCTTCAAGGTCACAAAGATTGATACCCTACTCAGTTGTCTATAGGTTGGAATGTTTCACCGAGCTTTACTTAGTTTGTTTTCTATGGTTTAGATGCTTGTGAGAAATAGCTCGCTCGAGGGCTTTAATACCCAGTTCTTAATTTTATTTATAGGGAAGACCGTGTAAACAATTTTAAAGTCTTTTATGTTAATTAATATGGTAGCAAGTTTGATAGAACTGCTCTCCCTTTTTGGTTCGAGAGGTTATTTATTCTCTGATATTTTCTATAAATTACGGGGACACAAAACCCCTTTGGAACAGTGAATGTTTAGTTCTGCAATGAATACAAGGGTCTTTCATCTTTTGAGATATACCTCCGTTGGATATGTGATTGTCAACCATGCATCCAGTTGTGTAAGACTTTGGGGATAAGTGTACTCATTTAATTGCAATGTTTCTACATAGCTTTCTGTTAATCGCTTATGAAGGGTTTCACTGCTTTATATGATTTCTTGGCATACTTGTTAGCTTCAAAGTTTTTCGATTCGAAACATCTTATATTTTTTTATGAATAGGTTATAGTTTGAGGGTTTTTGTTTAAGTACTTCTTTTCTGCCTAGACTAAGCTAAAACTCTTTTCATTGAATGATGAATTAAAAGATTTTCCTATTCTACTATGGTAGAAGGATTTCCTTGTTATGATCTAAGAATACAGTTGTATTATATTAGAGGTAATGAGATTAATTTCTTTTCCAGTTTATATTTGCATGCTGTAGCTAGAAAAGTAGGAACCGAATGCTTATTGGTATTTCGAGTTTTACTAGCTTTACAAATTTATTATATAATTGCTATCATTATTGAGCCTTGAGTTTCTTTTGGTTTCTGTGTTGAGCATCATATTTATTTGTTCTTGTTACGAAAAAAGTCTTTATATTGAACTTATTCTATTACTATTTTAAATATATGTACTATGATCATGTAATCAGTTATTCTGCTACTGTAAGAAGTATTTACTCCATTAATCTATTACAATTAATACTTAAATAAAAGTTATGATACTTATACGATTAGCTTATCATAAAATACCAAAGATATTTGAAAAGTCTATCCTCCTAGCCACGAGCCTGGCGATTATGTCCAGGCTCTCCCCTGAGCACTTTCTCTATTTCACACTCAATTATATCCAACTACAGTTGGTGCCATGGACCTCATGACTCCACTGTCCAGCCTCACGTCCTACACTCTATTTGACTGTCAATGAGAAACTTCCCATTGGTCTCCTTTTTCCCAGCTTTAGGATAGCCCCCATTTTCCTTCGTTTCCCCTCTATATGTCCCTTTCTAGGGTAGGGGTGTAACTGTTTCTTTTAATTATAGCAAAAAGATTATTCTTATTAACCTATCTAAACTCCTAACTAATCATAAATTATGTAAAAACTTGTTATCTCGCTTTCCTTGGTGTTCTTTCTAATTTAAGCAAATAACGTCGGATAAGCTTCCCACATAAATCCCTCCTCTTCCCAGGTGACCTCATCTGGGCCAAAGTGTTTCCATTGCACTTTAACCTGGGTGATGGCTCGCTTCTGCAAGGCAGTTTCTCTCCCATCGCGAATACGAAGATGTTCTACCAGAAACTCTCCTTCTTGTTCAACCTACACATACATAATTCACAGTCATACTTTCCTCAAAACAATTTATGAAAAATGTATATATTCCCTTAGCTTATTATTTGAATATTTTTTGAGTTTATTATATGTTGTGGGTTGTACACATATTTTTTTAACAACGATACATGAAAAACATTATGGACTCGAATGTGGCTTGGTAATGAAATATTATAGACTACCGGTCCAATTTGTTCCAAGACTTGAAAAGGTCCACAGTACCTGGGTGCTAACTTAGCACAACCCCTCCACTGTAAGGAGATTTTTTAGGGCCTTACTCTTAGATATACATGATCTCCCAATTAAAATTATTCGTATGTCCTATTTTTATCTTCATACATTTTATACCTATCCTGGGAAACCCTTAGATTCTGCCAAAACTTCTTAATAATTTCCTCCATCTCTGCTAGCATGTCGAGACCTAATGCTAGCTTACTAACATGATTATTCTAGTCCATGGGCACTGTGAACTTTCTTCAATATAATAGCTCAAAGGGGCTCATACCCAGTGATTCATGCTGTCCATTATTGTATATAAATTCCATGAGGTGGAGGTAATATCCCCACTTATGTGGTTTTTGCATCACAAACATGCGTAGCATGTCTTCCAACACTTGATTTACCAGTTCAGTTTGTCTGTCCATTTTGAGATGGTAAGCCGTAATAAATTGGATATGGGTACCCAATCCTAAAAATAAGGTTTTCCAGAATGTAGATGTAAATTTCACATCCCAACCTAAAATTACCACCTTGTGTTGGGTATACGACCAAAGTCCCACATTGACTAAAAGTGGGGAAGATCATGGGTATATAAGGATGGACAAATATCTCCATTAGTATGAGGCCTTTTGGGGGTAAAGCCCAAAAACAAATCCATGAGGGCTTAGGCCCAATGTGGACAATATCATACCATTGTGGAGATATGTGGTGCCCAAAGTCCTTACCAGTGGTATCAGAGCCAGGTTACCAGGTTCAAAGTTAGCTAAGTGGATTAATCCTCGGAATGCCGGACGAAGGTGGTGGGCCCCGGTAATATCACGATGGGATCTGTGGATGAGCTCGGTTAGACAGGCGGTGTGCTTCAGATTCTTCATGGACGTGTCTTGGTCCCAACACGGTGAAGAGGAGTTGACCTGGGATAGAGCAAGCTCTCGAGGCAGGTGGTGCTCCATGTAAGGCGTGTGCTTCCAACGTATTGGAGCGGAGAATCCTGGTTGGTAGAGAGTGGATGGGTGGATAATCGTTTGAGGGGAGGTTTGATGGTCCTTTGTTTGAGGGGAGGATTGTTGGGTTTACGACCAAAGTCCCACATTGACTAAAAGTGGGGAAGATCATGGGTATATAAGGATGGAAAAATATCTCCATTGGTATGAGGCCTTTTGGGGTAAAGCCCAAAAATAAATCCATGAGGGCTTAGGCCCAAAGTGGACAATATCATACCATTATGGAGATATGTTGTGCCCAGAGTCGTTACACCTTGGGTATACTGTGTAGGGGAAAATTTTCCTTCGTAAATATGTCTACAATTTCCATAGTTTTGTAAGTGGATTTCATAGGTATGAAGTGTGCATTTTTGCTCAATTTGTCTACTACAACCATAATTGAGTCATGTTGTTTCTAGGTGTGGGGTAAACAACTGATGAAGTCTAATGATATGGTCTCTCATTTCCATTCCAGAATGGGCAATGGTTGCAAAAAACCAGCAGGATGTTGATGCTCCACCTTCACTAACTGACACTTCAAACATTTGGACAAGTACTCAATAACATCCTTCTTTATTCCAGGCCAAAAATACCCTTTTTTATGGCTGATAATAGTTTATGGTAACTTGGGTGGCCCACAAATGGTTCAATGAAATCATCCATTATTAATTGTTTAACAGTGCTTTGGTTAGGAACATAAACAGTGTTTTTGAAGGTAAGGATGTCATCAAGATTTATTTCGAAATCTGAATTTTCCCCTTTTAACAAAGCTTCCTTTATCTACTGCCAAAGAAAAGTGTGTTCTGGATCTTTGAAAGATGTCTCCTTTATAATTTTTGGAATATTTGAGCATGCTTGACTGATCTGAACCTCATAAATGCAATGTAACTTCCTACTCAATGCATTAACCACTCGATTTTCTTTCCCCTTAAGGTCCTTCATTTAAAAATCGAACTCACTTAAAAATGCTGTCTAGCTGGCCTAACGAGCATTAGAGCTAAACTCATTAAAGAAATTGTTAAGGCTGCCATGATCCATTAACAACAAAAATTTCTTCCCCAACAGGTAGTGTCACCACATTTTAAGTGCATACACTACCGTTGTTAATTCAAGATCATAAGTGGAGTGTCGTTGTTCATACTCCAATTTCTGTGATTCATAAGTAATAACCTTTCCTTCTTGTGTCAGCACTTCATCGACAACTTCTTTACTTGCATTAGTGCAAACCATAAAAGACTTTTCCGGATCTACAACTTTTAGCATGGGTGAAGTGGTAAGTAGGTGTTTTAATATTTTAAATATTTTTTGACACTCTACTATCCATTGAAAGGTGCATTCCTCTTTCTGTAAGGAGGCCATTAGAAAATAAATTTTTGAAAGTCCTTCAATGAACCAATGATAGTACCCAGCCAATCCCAGGAAGAATCTGATATCAGCGATGTTCTTTGGAGTGGTCCATTCCATAATGGTTTTGATCTTCTCCGAGTCCACTGTTGTTCCCTCTGCTAATATAATGTGACCTAAGTATCAGATCTAATCTTTGAAAAAGTCACCTTTACTAAATTTAGTATATAACTGGTTCTCTCGTAAAGTTTGCAACACAATACTCAAATTTTCTTTCTTCTCCTCCCAATTTTTAGAGTATATCAAAATGTCATCAATAAAAATCAACACAAACTTATCAAGATAGGGCTAGAAAATATAGTGCATCAAACTCATAAACATAGTTGGGGAATTTGTGAGGTCAAATGGCAACACCACGAACTCGTAATGACCATAATGAGTTTGAAATGTAGTTTTGTAGCTGTCCTCCTCCTTTATCATTAATCTTAAATCAATTTTTGAGAATAATTTGGCTCCTTCCACTTAATCGAATAAATCATTGATACGTGGCAAGAGATACTTAGTTTTGATGGTCAACTTATTTAACTAATGATAATCGATACACAATCTCAATGTTCCATCTTTCTTCTGTATAAATAGTACGGTGCTCCCCAAGGGGACACATTGGGGTGGATGTATATTTTTATCCATAAGCTCCTGAAGCTGCATTTTGAGTTCTTTCATCTCAGGTATGCTCATGCGGTAAGGGGCCTTAAATAACGGGCTGCACTTCGAATTAGTTCAATGGTGAAGTCAATATCCCACTTGGATGGTAATCTAGGAATTGATTTAGGAAATACATCAAGAAGTTCTTGAATGACAGGAATATTTTCCAAAGAGGTCATTTTATTCTTGGTGTTGGTAAATCCCACTGGAACAACATATATTTAACAACCCTTCCTAATACGTTTTCCTAGCTGACTAGCAGTAATAGGGCGCAGTTTGGTATTGGTCTTGATTCCTTGAAGTTCCCTTCTTTAGCATGATTCTAAAATAAAATTGATAGTTTTTTGTTTGCAATCAACCAAGGAAAAACATTTTTACAACCAATCCATTCATATTAAAACATCGTATGAACCCAAAGGAAGAATGTTAAAGTTCACGTGAATGGGATGTCTTGCGGACCTGTGTGTCGCATCTGCGGACCTGCGTGTCTAATATGCTTGCACCACGAAATAATCACTCAAGTCCATAGGTGGTTTGGAAGCCTACGCATTAGTGTGCTCGGCACTAGTGAGAACCTAAAGTGGCTGAACCATTAGTAAAATTCTGTCGGTCTGTATATTTCTGTTATAAAATTATGAGGTAGAGTTTGTCTATCGCCAGGAAGCCTCCGGTATTACTTGTTCTTCATGGATGGTATATAGTCCCGTAAAAGCGACAACAATCAATCTTTGTAAAGAGTTTTCTCTCTGTAATACTTTGAGTTCATCTGCAATAAAAAGGGTATGCTATATTTCCATTATTGAGTATCTCTGTGCTTTGATAAAAAGTCTGCTGTGATAGTAGTTCTGTTGAGCTTTCATCCGAAGTTCGCAGGAAGTTCGCCAAAGGATCGAAGGGACACCAAGGCCGTTGTAAGGCGTGGAAGCTGTAGTATAGGCCGAAAGAGTGTGAAAGATCTGAGTAGGTTCACCACTGGTTCATCAGGGTTTGGCCTTCAACACTAACGAAGAGGCACAACAAGCTACAAGCTCGTGACAGGAGCCCCTGGCTACGGTTTTCTCGGCGATCTTTCGTGGAACAATATCACTGGCTTTGTGGCCAACTACCATCCCTCACACTGCCATTTTTTTTTACTTGCTTAACTAGGAAAAGCGCACGTAGTTAAAGTTTAGATAAATCTTATCTCCAGGTTTATTTTCAACTAAACATTGCATGGATAAGGCTAAGAGTTCTGTAATCATAGGGAAATCATAGGGATAATCATAGTGGATAATCATTATCCCACATTAAACAACATAAAAGCAATTGAATCTCGGCTTTTCCCACCTCACCTACCTTCAACTTGGTGATAAATCGAGCACCCATAGTGCTCCAACCCTTTTTTCATGGCTTTCAGTATGAATGGTTGTTTTTATTCGTAAAACCTAATCTGGTTCTCGAGTCACTGATGGTTTAACACTAGCGTTCTTCCACCCACCTGACCGAACGAGCAAGCCGGACACGGACTCAACGCACTAGGAAAACCGATCTAATTTCTTTGTGGCATTTCATTAATATAAGATCTCGGCGTTTATGTAGGTGGGAGGCGTATTCTTCATAGAATTTTGGCTCGCGGAGCGTAGCAAAAATCATGCTATATAGTAAAAACCCTACACACAATCAGCAGGCCAAGACTCGTGAAAGGACAAGCAAGTAGTTTGACTGATCAAACTGTCAAACAGATCTTTATGTCGGTTTTGAGAACGCCATTGAAGTTCACCGAACTGTCTCCTCTCGGTAGCCAAGATAACCCCAATAGACATGCTTCTAATCGATCAATCGACATGTTTTTAGTCGAACGATCGACACACTTTTAGAGAATAACGTTGACCACCATAAAGCTAGTGAGGAAAAACCGTTGTATGCCCAGCGCAATTTTAGGTACACACCGCCTATAACGTTAATCATAGCCGAGTCACGAGCCGAGCTCTTGATTTACAATTTCCGATGTATATTCCTCTCTCCTTCCGGTTCCCTTACTACCTGCTACCGCAACAACTCTTCAATGGTTTGATCCATATACGCCATTATAATTTTTATACAATTCCCATACCCAACTCAACAAGCTGATTGTATATGCCACCCATGACTAGTTTGTGGTGTTCCGATCGAATTGTGGGTTCGAATCCACATTAGCCCATTCGGGATCCAGCTCTAACAAACCCTCTATTCCCTAGTGGTTTCTGTTGACAAATATGCGTACTTTGTCCTTGGAAATACCTATTTCATTTACTTCTTAATTTTTTCCATAAGTAGTGTAACGATAAATGCATTCCAAAAACTATGAAATCAGTTATTTCTTCTCAATCAATAGGTAACATTTTATGTACGTGAATACATATAATTTGTTCATCCCACCTTAAGGTAAATCTTTTAAGGTTTAAGATTAACTTTTTTTAAAGAATTATAATTCCTTTGTATGGCAGCACTCATTATGATTTCAACCCTTTATAGGTTTATTATTTTCTTCTTTTCTTTTCATAAAACTTTTCTAACCAACTTTCTTTTACATTTACTTATCTGGTAGGTACAAACAATTTAGAAATTCTCCTACTTGGTCATATCCCGTAGAGGCAGATTAGCTCATAAGCCAAAGGTTTTGAACTTGAAGCTCTACCTCAGAAAATAATCCCCTAGGCTACATTAATTACCTTTTATTATTATTTATAGTTAAATTTCAATGGTCATTGCAGGTGGAGTTAACCAATCATTGTTTACACAGTGATCATCCCGACAACTATACTCAAAATATTACACACTGAACACCAACAAGATAATGAACCATATTTCACACTCTTTAGATCATCCATTAGGCTTAAATCTCAAAAACTTATGACATGCAACCATCGAAACTTTGATATAACCCTTATAAGCATTAATGGACATTGGTCCAAGTCTACTATGGCTAGCATAGCTATGGATCATGATCACCATCCCATATGCATAATTGAAAATAGGTAAGATCACGACGGTTATGAAACATACAAAATATTCCACAAGTAAACGTATAGCATAGATAGTTGGAACTTAGGCTACACCCTTTACATAATTATATACACATACTGTCTCATGCATAGCTCTTCATCATCTTAAGAACCAAGATAGATCATAAGTTTAAAGACAGAGCAACATATCAATGATCTGACCAATTTCACCTATTATGTTCCTTTTAATGAATTTAACTTGGACTACATTAAGGTAACATAAATTACTGCACGCATCCATACAAAACCATCTCATGCAAGCCATTAACACAACTAAGCTATTTCAAACATAATATATATGACAACCTCATGTAGATGACTTTATAGTAGTATTAAGGAAATCATTACATACATACTTTGTTGTGTTTATTGTCTCAATCCTACAGATATCCCATGCACAAAAATTCATCGTTGAGTGACCACTTATGTTAAAAGAGTGACAACATATCCATTATTGCATCAACCCACATATTACATTCCTCTACTAAATTTGACTTGGACTACATTAATTTCACATGCATCAAATTATCTTATAAAATCCCACAACACATAATAACTTTACTCATATATAATATCGAGTTGATCATGAGTAATCTAACTCTTTGACACAAGTACTAATTACTATGATTCCACCTCTACTCAAATACTTTAAGTGCCACATACATAGGAATACATTATTTCCATACAAATAACAAATCATCTATACAGTTGAGCTACATGATTTAATCACTTCATAAGAAATAAATAACCATAAGGGTGAGGAACCAACATACAAACATTCCATGCATGTGAAGCCAACTAAAACATCACTTGGAGAGCGAAGCACCACCACCCAACCATGAATCACCTTTGATTCTCCCATAGTCGAGGTTCTTTCCATGGATCAACTCCCCTCAATTGATCAATGCACTTGGTATTTAATACTCTCTTTCATGATTTACTTTCCATTAGCGGAGACTCGCTTTTATGGATTTTCTCCATTTTCCTAAGTCTTTTTTGGAAAATCTCGTCTTAATCTCCTACGAAGCTTTTAGTCATAAAATATTTCCTTTATCTCTCTCAAAGCTTTTATATTCGATAAATATTTATCTCCCATCCATCCAAGCTTATCTAGAATCACATCCAGAAGCTTCATCATGAAAGATTCATCTCTATCCCATTCCTCAATGAGATTTGGCAAGAATCTTAATCTCGCTTGGTGCTCCACCCTTCAAGTAATTTATTTCATTAATTTATTTAATAACATAGTTTCTTTTCATATTACATATCATATCGAGTTTTCCTCAACTTAAATTTAAAATTATTTAACCCATAAGAGAGGGTATCACACCTAGCTTTCCTCTGCTTAAATTTATAATAATTTAACAATCAAAAGAAAGATATTACACCCACTTGACAATAATAAGACATATTCAACTCAACAAATAAAATGATGGCCTTCTCATATTAGACTTGGACTTCTCAATATAATTACCTTACCTTTAAGAAATTCCCTTTTTGATTTATCGAATAATAATTATTTATGAGATGATATGTTGTTGACCAACAATTTATTGAGTATTTAGGAGATAAATTAGAAATTTATCCTTTTGACCCTGGTTCGTCTTCATGAAAATCATCCTCCACACTGAATAAACAAACTAAAAACTTCGGCGGATTCAATTCAACAAAAATATATACAAAAAAATTTCATTTATTTAATAGAAGATTGTCATGTAAAACATAATAGATAAAGTACTACAATCCAATAACTTTATAAACTAAAAAATATTTATCTTGAATATATTAGACATGTTGATACAATTCAAGTAGCTGACATGGAAAACTAGCTTTAAGAATCTATTTCAATGTTATGTTGGTCCTCCAAAACTAAACTGAAATATCATTGTTGAGTTTTTTTTGTGAATTTTGGATGAATTCACTAAAGAGACAAATTAATTAGAAGAGTATAACTAACCCACATATAAATCTTAATCTTGATCCATGCATACCATCAAAAATACAACACCAAATATTCTAACATATTCCATAGAGGTTAAATATTTATGACCCACCTAATAAAATTGAAAAAAACTTATTAAACCTATTTTTGATAGAAATACCTATCAACAAAATTACCAATATAACAAATAAAATAAAACATAAGATATAATTTCAAATTTACAAATCAAAATAAAAAGGTTCTGCTCTTGAAATTATAAATATGTAAATATTTGTGTACACTAGATCTCTTGGGTCTTAACATCCATTGCAATCTCATGAAATGTGTCATGGCCCCCAAGCCTACGGTAGTCTTTCAACTGTATTTGGTGAGGTGCGGCACTACATAACACTTTCTTTTCACTAATACTTATGTTCATGGACTACGCCTAATCACTTGTCCTACTTAGTTTGTGTTTCTCAACCAAGTAATTATTATGTTTCCTTTATACCAATGAACACCCATACACATTCATTATCATCAGCAATTATACATGAAGAACACAATTGCACAATATAAAGGAAGGGGCAACTCCCTGAACAGTGAGTCTATCCGAATACAATATATTATAGAACCTTACAAAGTTTACAAAGCTTTACAAGTATACTTGGGAAACACCAAGTCTCATACTTAGCCAATTTTACAACTTTCCACACCTTCGTGTGACAACCAAAGTTCCTTGCCCGAGTTGGGTGGGCGCACCCTCACACAAGATGCCAACCGTTCCTCAACTGAACTTCGTTTTGATGGGTGGGCGACCAACTTGAGTCACCCTTCACTTCTTTGTATGAAGGGCAGGTGACCTACCCAAGTCACCCAAGGACACCTTCGCATTTGCTTCTGCATGGCGGGTAGGCGACCCACCTGAGTCTCCACACATGCCTTCACCTGAATGCCGGGCATCTTCATCCACGCCCTCACCCAAGATACAAACTCATGCTACTGTGTGCCTTTGCCCAAGAGTGGGCGCATCAATTTTCTGCACCTCTTTTGCGACCTGCATCTTGCACTTCTCCCTCTTCGTATCACCGAATGATCATCGAGCTCATTGTTGCCAAATGCCTCCAACCTTTGCTATATTTGTATAGATGGTAGGGTGAGTCGAGATGCCCAAGCCGACTCATCCACCATATGTTAAACACCCTTACACTTCGCAAATTTCCATTCGATTGTGGTCGACCTTTGTCCAAGTCACCCTGATGTGTAAGTTGGCCCGTGGGTTGAGCCAACACTCCCCACACCATGTAAACACCATCGCTCTATTTTCTATGCGCATTATTAACTTGTCCTTTGCACATTTGGTTGTAGAGCTCGCACTTCATGTTTTCACTCGTTCGTTCACCAACAAGTCACTGCACTTCACTCGGGCGGTTATGTTAAGAACCACAGGTCCTTACATCCTCCTCCACCTGAAGTCGTTGTCATCCTTGACAACATCCCATCCTGGTAGCCATCCACCAAGATCATCAATAGCAACTGTCTCATCCTTGGTCCATGATATCAACTCCTCCACATACTGCAAACATCCCTGCAACATATGTAGAACCACTATCTCCATCATGTGTCGTCCCATCCTGTGAACTATTATCCTTCTTGCTTGCCCGATGTCAACATCTCTCTGGTACACTTCTAGCTCTCATGACCTGAACTAGTTGGGTGATCAGTCCAATTGTTACACTCAAATCATAAGAATTTCCATCCTTATGCCTTCACTAGTCTTTCTCGGATTCTGCCACATCCTAGACTCACCAAGAACCTCTCCCATGCTCAGGTCCATGGAAACTCTATCCCATCTGCAACATGTCATGATGCTTGATGCCGAATCATCCCTGCACCATCTGTCATACCTGCTCAACCTGTTTTAAGGACTCACTACCATGGGAAGCTAACAATGAGCCCCATCTTTTGGCAACTACCTTTCTTTCTTTCCCCAGTGGCTAGTTTAATTAGACATGGTTTTGGAAACTTACTCCTCTATAGTTGACACTTTTCTATCACTTTTAGGACTAAGATAACTTAAGTTAGCACCAAGATCAAATAAAACCGAAACCTGTTGCTTAGAAATCATACCTTCACATTTAATCATGGTGGGTTGATATTTTTCTTGATGATCATCGAAGGTAGCATTAATTTTGGGTATGCGTCTCTCCACTTCTCCAATAATGGATGCTTCCTACATGTTTTCTAGATGTTCCATTCTTGCCTTATGCAACCAGCTTTTGTGGTAGTGGGGTTCTCTGCATCTCCAACATGTTGTGGCCAGCAACAACCCCCCCTTTTTTCATTTAGCTATCTACCGAAAATACTAAATGAATAGGGGACCCCTAGTATAATTTTGAGAAAAAATCAAATTTTCCTCCTTCAAAATAAAGATACCATCGCAGGCTTAAAAGTAGTCTTTCAAATATTTTCACCTAAGTCTACGATGGGGAAAAGGTCTTTAAGAAATTGCTTTAATGCGCAAGGCCCCCCAACGTTAAGCCTAACATCGCGTCGCAATAAGTAGTGTCCATATAAAAAAACCTCAAAATCTCCCGATCTGCGATAACACCGATTGCAAGACCGCACATAGCAGAAATGAAATGACAATACTTAACAAACATCAAACTGCTGCGACCTGCGACGTTGCGACCTGCGATATTGCGATCGCCGCGATGACACATTCTGCGATCTGGCGATTTTCGATAAACGCGCCTTGCGATGGCACGATCTTCGATAGAGCATAAAGCGAATCATGAATCATTTAACCACAAATCTTTGAGGCACGCCGTTCAAAGATAGACCACTTACCATAATCTGACTTCAAATCATGCGCTTTTAATGATAGTAAGTTGGTTAGTTGTCAGTTATTTAATGAAATAAAGACGCGTGCTTTGCTCAAGAATTGTTTCACGTAAGGTGGCATATTTAGTATATCAGTTGCATTTAAAACTCTCTCATCACCTTCTCAATCAGTCATTTCCACCTCGCTTGTAATCTGCAGGAACTAGGAGATAAGAACATTCAAAAAGCTGAACGCAGA
>APFE030214622.1:48482-61987 GCA_000404065.3 Pinus taeda
TTTATCTCAAATGGTTTCTTTTCTTATGATAGCTGAATGATCTTTATTACCAGTTATTATTCGAAATCTTTTTAGATCGCATAATGGAAGATATACAATCCCAGGTTAGAATAGATTTGATTTGTTGTTTCTCATTAGATACAATAGCATAGAGTAAAGTTAAAGAATCTGATTTAGATTAAGATTTAAAATACTCTCAGATCAACATAGTTTAACTCTATACACACACACACACACACCCAAGATTGGGAAACTGGTCCCGTTATCCCCAGTCGGACCCGCTATACCAAACGGATAAGGAGCTACTAACCAAGGTCCGGACCGGGTGGGTATCCCCCTTGTTGTCGACCCAATTTTTGGGGCTTCAACACAACATTACAATGGTAGTTTTGACTGTTGGTCATTAATAAATTTATTAACCCCTTATGACTATCTATTTTTAGAATAAAAAACCTTGGGTCAGTTCTTTGCTGGGAATCTAATAAGAGGATTTTGCTGTATATTTTTGCAATTAGAAAGTTTTGGGTGTCTGCTTGGAATCATACTTCTTCCATTCTTGTTTGAACCTCCTTTATATCATTCATTTTCTTGTTGCATTTGCTGGTAACATATGTGGGATTTCTGCATTGCATCATCCATTGTTTTGGGGTAATTGAACTCAAGTTTACCCTTCATAAAACTGGGTAAGCTACTAAAGAGACATTGAATCTTTGCTTTCTCCTCCTGCATATATGGAGCATAGTGCAGAAGGGAGGTGAATCATGCCACATATTCATCCATAGTGAATGCTCCAGTATTAACTCATGAAATTCATTTCTTTTTTCATCATAATAATGTTCAGTTAGATACTTATCTTTAAAGTGTTTTTGGAATTCATTCTAGATCACCTATTCCTCGTTAATATTCCTTACTATTTTTATTTCTTCCCACCAAAGGGTTGCCTTACCTCTTCACTGGTAAACTTCCAAACACGCCTTCATCTTATTGGTGTATTCGTAAATCTGAAAATATTTGATCATATCAATTAACCAAGCTTCTGTTGCTTCTTCAAATTCCCCTTCAAAGAGTGATGGTTTAATTTTTTTGAATTCTCCTTGTAATTCAGAGTTTTGTCTTTTTGTTTTGCGTTGGTTAGAAACATTATTTGAGCATCCTTCTTTGTCATCCCAGTGTCTCTCGCTGACTCAACATTTTCCTCACGATGATAAACTATTAGTGTCTTTTCTCTGTCTTCAGCACTAGGATTTGGACGTCGATGGTTTTGTCGATTAGACAGACTTCTGAGAATCCTCTCCGATTCTAGGCTTAACTATTCATTGTGTGTAGTTAAATTTTTCATCTCAACATGTAACTTCAGAATAGTTTTGAGTAAAAATGCATTAGCTTGATGAGTCTCCACATGCATCTATATCCAAATGTTAGGGTTAGTATTCACATAAGCTAGTTCTGGAGGATTAGATGGTTCCAAACTTCACTGCATTCTTCCCTTTTGTATTGAGATCGTCTTCGTGTTCACATAATTTTTTTATTTAGTTAGATTTAGGAAATCATAGTCTTTGCTTGTACACACACACACACATATATATCCCAAAGAGTCTCAGTGTGCGAACCTGAGCTCCAATATCATTTATAACACCTTAAATATTAAATAAGACAAAAAATAAAATAAAATAAAAATTCACCTGGCCTAAACTTATGAACTTTATATATAAACAATTAAACATGCCAAGGTGGCAGTGATGTTGTCAACATCATGTTGATTGATTTGTGATATTTGTTATTACATTTCCCACAGTTGGCGATGAAGGTTCTGCCATGCATTAAAGAGGCACATGTCCTTACTCGCGGTATAGCACTTATCACACTGCTCTGGTGTAAATGCATGGTACCATCCTCCATAGCTTGAAATCATTAAAAATACAGGGAAACAATGATGCAAAACAAATGAGTCGAGCAAGACGTTCATCAAACCCCTACTAGCCATGTGAGACATTTCGACATACAATTTCTCTCAAAATGGAACTCGCATTGGGAAGAATTGGAAATAATTTCCATTCTCAATGGTCGGGAGGAGTGGTCTTCTCCTTTATGAATTTCATTCTGAGCCCCGACTAAAACACATAAAAATTTCAACCTAATGTTTTAAGAGTATTAGTTGAAAAAGTATGATTCTACTCTAAAATGTTTCTTTGGATGATAAAATTCACTAATTATAGAGGATTGTAAGGAAATAGTTTAATAACTGCATAAAAGAACTTGTATGTGACCAGATATTTATGCAAAATAAATTGGGATATGAAGGAACGCGTGAACAAAATTGTTATGATTCATTATTAAAGGCTGATGTGAAACATTAGTGAGTTAGCAATACAAACAACAAATATTTAAAACAGGTTAATCTTGTGTAATTGATGGAAGTAAAAAAATGAAACATACTATAATGCATATTTGTAGTTTGTAGTTGGGTGAGAACTAGGTCCACGTGTTGGACTAAGCCTCACTTATCCATTGGAAAACACAAATAATATTAATAGAAGTAATTATTTATTTAGTTCACAAGGAAATGAGAAAACATTGATGGATAAGTCATAGTGGACTAGATTGGTCCTTGGCCAACTGAATGGGATAACTAGTGTGGGTTAGTTATGTATCTTGTAGTTAAAACCTGCACAAATAAGATAGACCTTAGAAGGCCCATCCTAAAACATTTATAAGTCTTGCATTGTGGAATAATTTTCCGAAGGGCAGACCTTAGGTTTGCATTTAAGTATATAAGAAACATTATATTTGAACTTGATTTATCAACAATACATTGTCCATGAATGTAAGTATACAACCTAATATTTTACAATTAAATATATCCGTGTTACCACACCATCTACATAGGAAGACAAAAAAACGAAAATAATTATATAAGATTATTTTTTTAAATCAAAATACATTCCCAAATTTTGTGTATCCCATCAAGTAAAAATACAACTAGTTATAGTGAAATGCAACAATGTTGTACGAATGAAATAATAACATATAATGAAATATCACAAATGATAATTTTCTAACAACAATTCTATGTGATTATACCATGAATGGTTACAATGAAGTCAATGAAGCAAAACCAAGAAATTAATTTCTTATAAGAATCCTCATGCAAATTTTCCATTTTTTCACTTAATGAAATCACTTCGTAAAATTAAAACAAAATTTATTGAAGGATAAAAACAAGGTTTGTAAGCTCTATAGATACATTGTCATGTACATTTATTCCTCACAAAATCATAATGGGAAGTTCAAGATGGATGACCACAATGCGATCACCCATTAAGGAAGAAAAACTTTGTAGTTACGTATGAAGCTTTTACGGCCATTGGGCCTCAAAATAAATGCTAGATGAAGTCCAGGGAAAATTGAAAGTTACATTTAGATGATGAAAACCCTTTTTAGTGGTCTTCCAAGTACTTTCCACATAAATTATGCTATTTTGGTAGTGATCTATTACTTTTCTATGTTGCTATCATTATTTTGTGTCATAAGATTAACTCCCCTACTTAGGTCGTGGATCCCTTCTTCTATAATATTTTGCAACACTTTGGATTAAGAAGTAGCATTATTTCTTATTAATATTATTGTTTCCTTGGTATCTTCTGGCATACTCTTTGGCTTATGTTGGGTTGAAAAGTTAATCTCTTTATTTCCTTTCACGTGCAAATAGATGACAAAAATGAGGTTGTCAATCATACTCTCATTCACTCCCTTCACAAATATTTTTCCAAGAATGAACAATGGGGTTCCTATTTGCACATTATTCAAAATAATTACAATAGGGCCACACACTCGTCTACTCGATTCATTTCTTTTGAAGTTTGTTATGGGTTTCAGCCAAGTGTAACCTCTAAGATGCCTTTGACTATCACCTGTTGTTGTTTTGCACAACAAAAACAAGAAAAAAAATTATCTTTCTATTTTATACACTCCATATCATAGTATCATAATAAAGTAACCGATGTTTTCAAGTTTTTGAGGATCATGCAAAACATAGGTACATCAAACATCACACACGCTTGTCATTTCAACCAGGATATCATGTATCACACTTTTTGGAAATAAAATGCTTCAAATCCGAACACCATAAGTTGCATCCTCTAAGATATGGTCCATATACTATTCTAGAATATATTATAAAAAATGCATATTAATTAGACTTGCCATCCCAACAAGGCATACATTATGTGATTAATGTTAAAAAACTGAAGCTCTTTGAACCAACTTTCCCTCAGGAATCATTCATTGTAATATTCTTGATTTTGAACCTCCCTCACTAAAGGATGTAATTATTGTTCCCAAGATGAGGACATCTCGCTAGTAGACATGCTTATCATACCTTATAGCTGAGAAGGAACATAGATCACCACATGTAAAATGGATGACATTATTTTAACCATGATATACATATCTACCTATTACTATAATGTTATAGAGTTATACAAAATGATACATGAAAATAAATACAGATTACTATAACAAATGTTATTAGGTTATATAAAATAATACATGAAAGTAAATATATTAATATTATATCTATTATGGTTAAAAATGGAGTTATAGCTTGAAATCATTAAAAATACAGGGATGTAGTGTTGTAGCAGTACTCCCTTAGATGTAGCCACTTCAGCCATGCTCTCTACTACCCATTGACGTACTTACGCAACTACCCCTCTAGCCACTTGTTAACTATCTATGTCTGCCTACCCGTCTGTGGGTGATAATTGGTACTTAGTGTCAACTCTATCTCCACCAACCGGAAAAGCTACTGCCAAAACCCACCCATGAAACGATTGTCCCTGTCACTCATGATGGTCTTAGGAAGACCATGTAACCTGAAGATCTCTATAAAGAACAACTCGGCCACCTGTGCTACTGTATAGTGTGCGGATATGGCAAAAAAATGTGTGTACTTTGTCAATTGATCAACAACGACAAAGATACAATCCTTGCCTTGTACCATGGGCAACCCTGTGATGAAGTCCATCAAAATACTCTCCCATTTCCCCTCCAAAATGGCAAGAGGATGCAATAACCCCATGGGATGGCTCATCTCTCCCTTGTTACTTTGGAAAATATCGCACTCTTGGATATGTTGGAGTATGTCCTCCTTGAGGCCCTTCCATGAGAACCTCTCTCTAATGGCCCTGTAGGTTTTGGTAAACCCCTGATGGTCTGCCAAATGTGAATCATGTGATGCCTGTAGTATCTTCTTCTTGAGCTGAGACCCCTGAGTCAAGAAGATTTGGTCCCTGTAATAGATGATCTCATCGACCACCCTGTACCTGTCATCTACCACCTGCCCATCTAGAACCCCACATGCAAACCTATCATTGGAGTACTCTACTAAGAGTCGAGCCCTCTAGTCCATGTCCAAGCTCATAAGAGACAATGTGGCTGGTCTACGTGAAAGAGCATCTGCTACCACATTGTTCTTACCCTTGACATACTCAATGTCAAAGTCATATGCTTGGATCTTGCTGATCCACTTCTGCTGCCTATACTGTAGCTGCTTCTACTCCAAAAAGAATCTGAGTATGTTGTGGTTAGTCCTCACAACTTGGCCAATGCATGCATGATGGCTAGCATCTTCTTGTCATATATAGAATACAACCTCTCGTGTGGAAGGACCTTCCGCTCTCATAGGATAAAGGGTGACCTCCCTGCATCAATACTGCACCGATCCCATCTCCCAACACGTCACACTCCAGAACAAATGGCTGCGTGAAATTTGGAAATGCAAGCACTCAGCAGCTGCTCATATCCTCCTTGATCCTGTCAAAGGCTCACTGTGCTGTATGTGACCAAGTGAAAGTCCCCTTCCTTATCAAATCTATCAGGAGTGCAAAAAGCTGTGAGAAACTCTTGATGAACTTCCAGTAGTAAGTACAAATGCCAATAAACCCCTGAAGTTCTGTCACGTTTCTGAGCTCTCGCCACTCTCTAATGGCCCTAATCTTCTCCTCGTGGAGTCTCACTTCATCCACCCCTATGATCTGCCCCAAATACAACATCTCCGTCAACCCAAACTCACACTTGGAGAGTTTGGCATAGAACTGCTACTCTTGAAAGATACACAACACTGTCTCAATGTGCTGGAGATGCTCCTCCCAAGTCTTGTTGTAAATGAGAATGTCATCAAAGAATACCAACACAAACATCTTTAGGTGACTGCGGAAGATGTGATTCATGAAGGACTAAAATGTGGCGAGGGTGTTGGTTAGCCCAAAGGGCATCACTAAGAACTCAAAGTGGCCATAGTGACACCTGAAGGTGGTCTTGGGAATGTCTTGCTCCCTCACGCGAATCTGATGGTACCCAGATCTCAAATCAATATTTGAGAAGAACCGTGCTGCTCTCAACTCATCCATCAACTTGTCGATCCTGGGTATGGGGTACCTATTCTTTAGTGTCTTCTTATTTAGGGCCCTATAATCAATGCAAATCCCCAATGTTCCATCCTTCTTCTTCACCAACACCATGGAAGAAGCAAAAGGACTCATGCTCAGCCGAATGTGCCCAAGAGCCAACAACTTGTGAATGGTCCGCTCAATCTCATTCTAATAGGCCTTGGGATGCCTATAGGGGGTACTAATCACTGCCTGAATGCCCTCCTCAAGCTCAATGGTGTGCTCAAACCCCAGGTCTAGTGGAAGTCCTTGTGGAATATCCCCAAACACTATGGCATACCGGTCAAGGATGGACTGTATCTCTCGATGTACCGTCCACCCTGTAGTCCCTACCTCTGCATGCAACTCTACTGCCCACTCTACGTCTCCCTTCCAAAAGACTGCCTCCATCCAATGAGCCGAAATAGTCTGAGGGAGATATGTGTGCTATCCCCATATCTTCTCACGCCTCCCTATCCTCTCACCATCCCACTCCATCTCTAAGGTATTCCAATCTGTCGTGACCTTCCCTAGAGTGATGAGCCACTGAACACCCAGTATCATGTTGGTGTCCGGAATATCGACCACGAAAAAGTGGTTGGTCAATTTATAGGTTCCCATCATCACTAATAGCTCTGGAACATAATGAGCAAACATCATGGTTTAATTTCCTGGGACAAAAACTGAAAACCCATTGAAGCTCTCTATCTATATACATGTCCTCTCAACCATCTGTGCATCGATGAAGTTGTGGGTTGCCCCACTGTCAACCAAAACTGATACTTGCTGGCCACGTAATGTCCCTAGTACGCGTAGCGTCAGATACTTGGGAACTTGTCGCAATGCTACAAGGGCCCCTCCGGTAGGTGGAAAAGATGCACCACCTGCTACTGGCGATGGAGGTGGCAAAGGTCCCTACACGACGTGACTATCTCCTGCCTTGACATCATCCTCATCATTGTCTTCCCCACTGCTCTCGGAGAATACCTCAATAAAATGTGCTTTGCTAGTAGCATATCTATGTCCTGGTGCGCACGGCTCCTGACAGGTGAAGCAGAACCAATTCTTATTCAACTCCCTCCTGGCATCATTGCCAATCTACACTCATCCTAGATTCCCCTTTGGAGGTGGAATCCTCACATCCTTCCCCTTAGACTCGAAAGTCTGTCTCTAGGGGTAAGGTGTCCGGGTCCTGGGTAAGACATCCTATAAGTCCAGAATCCTGCTAATGGCATCCTGGATTGTGGCTGGTCTAGTGGATCGGACTAAACCCCAAAGTGGCTCTGCTAAACCCTCAACATACATATAGATCCTTCGTGTTGTGGATAGATCTGGCACCATCACTAAGACCCTCAAGAAAACTGCAATGTAGGTCTCTAGGCTCCCTGTCTGTTTGAGCCTCGTTAGCTCAACAAAATAATGCCCTGGATCCCTCTGATCAAATCACTTCATCAATCTCCTGGTGAACTCAACATATGTCATCACTGTCGAATGTCCGAGTGTAACCATCACATGAAACCACCAATCCTAAGCCTCACCATCCAAATGCAACATTGCCACCATGATGGGCTATGTCGCTGACATCTGGTTAAGCCGGAAATAAATGTCTAGCTTCTCCACCCAAGACTTTTCCAAACTGTTTGAAGAACCATCAAACGTAGGCAAGTGGAATCTACTCGTTGCACAATGGGTGTCACCATCATTCTAATGTCAGTACCCTCTGTGATGGTCACGGGGTCTACTACCTCGCTAGACCTGAACAAAGTCTCTAAATGAAAGAGCATCCCTGAACTCCTACCCATATGCATGGTACTCTGAAAAATAATCACCCATATGACCGGGCTTTGCCTCCTGCTAGGCTCCGGCCCCCGTGTCTACTCATAAGAAGGTGGGCATGGTAGAGTGTGCAGGGGCATGCGAGGCCACCTGCTGTGCAATATCACACTGCTCTGACAAATGATGGGATGAATGTGATTCCTCACCAATCTGAAAAACCCATGGGCTCTCATGTTGTCTAGCCTCTACTGCCGTGAATCTCTTCCCCATCACCTCAATCTGCCTCGATAGATTGTGCACTAATTTGAGGAGCATATCCACAAATCTCTTCCTGGCCTCATCTGCCATCGAATCCTTCTTCTCTATGTCCACCATAGGCTCCTCTTATTTTGTGTCCACTACCAGAAAATAGTCTCCCTTTCAGTAGGTATTTTCCAACCTATGCTCAGTGTCTCTGTATTTCCTACCTCTGTAACAGATGTAGGATTTTTCCCCCGGTGTCATAGATTGCTAGCTCCATAGGCTGAGCTAGAACTATGCTCTGATACCACTGTAATATCCATTTTAGGAATATTTATCAAATACCAGTAAACCCTAACCAGAAAAACGTACAAGTGGTATAATAGCCGGAAAACTCAGAAAGACAAAATAACGATAGTGCAGCAAACAACAATGTATATAAGAAATGTAAACAAATACTTAAGAAATGCAACAAGAAATGCTAAGCAATTTTATTATACTGAGCAATAGAATGAGTACAGGCAGTGATTAGAAAGATGGCACCTCGACTTGTGCAAGGCACTTGAAGAAATATGCTCAGAATAGCAAAGGAATGGCCTCACACTTATCTGCGTCCTAACTGCTTGAAAACTGCCATGCAGCTGCTGCTACTGGAAATTGAATGAGGATTTGGGGTTTTTCCCCTCCTCAAAAATGCTGAAACTTTGTAATTGGACTCTACTCAAGAAACCCAGAAAAACCCAGAAAGCTTCCTTGAATGGCCAACCCCCAAAAATCACCCCCTTGGGGTTTTGCAGTCTCTCAAGGCTCTGTGCTGCCACTGAATGAAACCCTCTAGAAATCTACCTAAAACCTCCGGAAAAACCCTCAAATATGCAAGGGCTGATCCCCTGCTCAATCTCCCACCACAAATCCTACTGTAAACCCTTAAGCCAAAACTCCTGCCACAAAGAACTGCATCATCCCTCTAAGTGTTGTGCAGCCCTCCAAGATGTTCAATCCTCCCAGAAATGTTGATGAAACTACTACTAAAATGCTGAAGGAAATACTTTTCCCGAGTAGGCACTCGAAGTCCCTCACGGCTAAGGGTGAGATCTCCGAACGGAGACACTTAATGCAGTAAACAGTGCTGCAGACTAGCTAAACAGCCACCGTGCTCTAAGTCGAAGTGACTAGCTCAAATGCGCATAACTAAATGATTAAAATGAGGGGGATTCTCTCTCCTTTATAGCCTTTGCCTCTCTCAATCCCAAGGCTCACCTCCTCCAATGTGATTCCCCTCTTACCATGTGTTTCCTTCCTTCAGCGAAGTCCCTCCAAGTGTCTGCATGGGCTCCATCTTTGCATCCCCCTTTGGCCCCCTTGGCTCCCCTTTAAGTCACAACGTTGTGCTACTAGGAAGTGACTTTTTATTCTAGAAGTGAGTTATGTCCCATTTTCTCACTTTTTTATTTATAAATAATTATAGAAGCCAAAAATTGAGCAAAATCAAATATTCGAATTAGCCATGGCTAATTAGAAATATTACACTTGCTAATATTGATTCACCCCACCCCCCTCTCAGTATTATTTCCAACAATTAGAATCAGAGCAGGTCCTTCAGAAGAAGCTTGATCGCTTGAAGGAAGATCTATCATCATGAGTAAATACAAAAG
Organism: Pinus taeda; assembly: GCA_000404065.3. Taxonomy (NCBI): domain Eukaryota; kingdom Viridiplantae; phylum Streptophyta; class Pinopsida; order Pinales; family Pinaceae; genus Pinus; species Pinus taeda. Next base: position 58,582 of record APFE030214622.1, read on the forward strand.
AGAGGGATCCATTAGACCACCAATCTTTGATGGGAGCAACTTCGTTTATTGGAAGGTAAGAACTACAACCTATCTTCAATCTCTTGGAACAAATGTCTGGGAAATCATGGAAGGAGGATATACATTTCCATCAGAAATTCCTACAAATACGGCAGGTAAAAAGCAATATGAAACGAATGCCAAGGCTGTCAATACATTATTGGGGAGTCTGTCACAATTAGAATTTGTCAAAGTTATGCAGCTCAAAATCACCAAAGAAATATGGGACAAGATCATTCTAAGCATGAAGGAGACAATTAGGTGAAACGTTCAAAACTGCAATCTCTTAGAATTCAATATGAAAATCTCAAAATGCACAATTATGAAAGTATATCTAATTACTTCTTATGTATAGATGAGATTGTTAATTGCATTAAGAACTTGGGTGAAGAGATAAAAGAAGTTACTTTAGTTGAAAAGGTTTTAAGATCCTTGTCTACTAAGTTTGAATCAAAAGTTTCTGCCATAGAAGAAAAGCAGTATATTGAGAGTATCACTATGACACAGCAACATGAAATCTTAACTACTTTCGAAATGAGAAAAGGAGGTCCATCACACATGAGAGAAGTCACATTCAAAGCTTCAGCAAGAGAATAAATCAATGAATGAGGACATATTTTAGAAGAAGAGGAAGAAGCAAACTTTGTCAAAAACCTTCAACGGGGTTTCAAAAGATTTAGAGGTAAACTACCCTTCAAATGTTTTGCTTGTAGAAGAATCAGTCACTATGATACCAAATGTCCACATAAATATAAGCTTGATAAAGGTAAGGAATCAACAAAATGGAATAGAAAACAAATTGTAAGTAAGAAGAGCTAATATACGCATGAAGATAGCAATGGTTTATCAAATAGTGATGAAGATAATAATAACTATAGACTTCTAATGGCTTTTGAAGATTATGATATCTTGGATGCTTTAGATGAAGATAATATTTATGAAGAAACCTCTAAACTCAATATCTATTTAAAAGAAAAATGTATGATTATAGATACTCTGGCATTCCAACTCGCTGAAAGAGAAAAACACATTGAAAAACTAGAATGTGAAATTGTGTGTCTAAGAAAATATATCGATAAAACAAAAGCTCTCAATCTTCGATTTGCTAAAGGATTAGAAACTTTAGATGAAATTATCAAAGTGAAACTTTCTCCTCTGATAAAGACAAGTCTTGGATATAGTGAAGAAGCGTCTCAAGCACAGAAGCTATCAACCTCCACTAAAAGCTATCTTGATGCAACAAAGAGCAGTGAAGAGTTTGACAATTGTCAATAAAGGCATAAAGTAGATCACCAAGTAAATCGGGTTCAATCTACTTCAAGCATGAATAGAGGTTACAACCAACCTCAGGTAATCATACTCAATTTGCTTCAAGAATTAATCACCAGGTGAGTAGATTCAATAATCGTAGAAACTTCTTTAATGCCAATGTTTTTCATGTCATAACTTTGGACACAAAGCTGCTCAATATGTTTCTTACAAGACCATCATGACTAGAGAAGCATGAAATCAAAGGAATGTGTGACAAGAATCATGAAAAGGACCTACAATAACTTTTCGCTTCTTGAAAATGAAATAGAATTCTCTATTTGTAACAACTTCGGTCATGAATATTCTGAATGTAGGAGTAAATTTTGGCAAACATCTCAGAAGGAGCAAACTTCATTGAGTCCCAAAATATGGAGAAAGAAAGAACCACAAACAGAAATATGTGGTATATCCTTGTATGCAGAAGGACAAGAAAATTAGTGGTACATCAACAGTGGATGCTCGAAACACATGACAGGTGATAAAGAAAAACTTCAGTCATACAATGTCTTAGAAAAAGAAAAGAAGGTCTCATTTGGAAATGACACTCCTACTGTCATAAAAGGTAAAGGTTATGTACTCTTAAAAGAAAATATTAAAGCTCAGAATGTTATGTATGTTGATGGTCTAAAGCATAGCCTATTGAGTGTCGGTGAAATGTGTGATCAAGGAAATGAAGTAGCATTTTGATCAAATGGATGTGTTGTTCATGAGCTTGATACACGAGAAACCGTGATTGAAGGCATAAGAACTCCAAATAATGTATACATACTCAAGGGAGGACAACAACAATGCTACCTAAGCAAAACTGATGAACATTGGCTATGGCACAAAAGATTAAGGCATCTAAGCCTCCCTCAAATAAGGAAAGCATGCAAATTCTACGTTGTTCGTGATCTTCCTAATATTAGCATTCCAGAAAATACAATATGCAAATCATGTCAATTTGGTAAGAAAACCAGAACACATTTCCCTAACAAGGAAGGATCAACTAGTAAACCTCTTGAACTTGTTCATACTAATTTATGTGGTCCATCAAAGAAAAAGTCACCTCGTGGAGAAGAATACTTTATATTTCTCATTGACTATTGTTACCGGGAATAGTGTCCACTTAGATACTGCTATTCCCACTAAGATAGGTGGCTATCTTAGAAACAAACAATCAAAGTCTACTATTGTTTTCTTTTATGAAAATAGACAAGAGGAGAACCAAGAAGACCAACCCGAGTCTTGCGCTTGATTTCCTCTCCTTCTTGATAGAGCTTCGCCGCTTCTTCTTCATCTACCCAGCTTCAAAAAGAACCTGTGGAATCACAGCAACATACTACTATCGAAGAAACAAAGATCTAAATTCATAAATAACACAGGATCATATGTGTCTTAACCATATAAATGCATATATAAACAAGTACACAAGAATATGGAAGAAAACAAGAATAACTTTATTAATATGAAAAGTAGCAAGAGGATTACAACCGTATTCTCTGACCCAGCATCATCCTCCAGCTCAGAAGCCCTTCTTCACCTCAAGCAAAGCTTAGATCACCCAACACTATGAATGTACACTAGAAAACCAACAACACTTCTCTATAAGATACAAAATTCCAGCCTCTATATCTCTGTGATGAGGGATCCATACATAGATGATTACAAAGAGGCGAGTCATCTTCTCGGATCTTGATCAGTGTCCTCTCTCTGATAGTTCCTGCTTCCACTTGGAGAATGATGATCTCTTACTCATCCCTGGTCGAAAATAGAGAGGCAAGTGTCAGAGGGGAAGCTTCTGGAAGATTCCATGATCTTCCACCTCGCATTTTTGTCCCTGCCATTTGTCCATTCCTGACCATCACACCCTACAGAGGAGAAATTCAGTATGCATCGTACCTTGTACACTGGGAAGGTGATATTCATCGCACCCTCTACATTGAGCTTTCAGTATGGTCCAATTTTGACCATTTATGAGCAATTTTCAGTGGAGAAATTCTGGGAGATGATTTAATTAGCTGACCTTGTTCCTTTAGGCAGTGAAGCAACACTTTTAGGGACTTAGGAGCCCTCA
>APFE030214622.1:69600-101058 GCA_000404065.3 Pinus taeda
GTTCAGCAGGGACAGGTGTTAGAGGATCAGATTGCTATCAGTTGTGACTATAGTTGTGCATGAGGATTTGCACAATCAATGGGATTGAGTTATGCCAATGAGAATTGACCAATACCAAGTGATTATAGCCTCTGCTCACGTGATTCCTATTGTGAGTGACTCTTTTGAGGTAAATACGACTTTGGTTCAACCATTCTCATCAATTCTTGAGCAGGTATTGAGCAGTGGAGGCAGGCAAGCAGTGGAATAGATTTGGAGATCAGATCTGAGCTGTATTGTGTGTAACAGGTGGAGATAGTGCTGGATACTTGTGAGAAGTATTGACTATTGTAATGTTACATGTTCTCAATCATTAATATATATATAGTGTGGGGTTTTCAACTGTAAGCTTTCCCCAGGTTACATACTATGTTAATGTGCGCATGCTCTTGATGTTTTATTGTTATTGATTTGCTATATTGATGAACAATGTAGAGGAGCTTATGTATTGTGTATGTATTCCACAATAGTACATGATCAGGATAATATCCATTGAATATGTGTTTATTATTCAAAATTTCTACATCGTATCAGAGCTGTTGATCATCAGATCTACTATTCAGGAAGTGTTTACATTCTATTTCTTCAAGCAGAGTCTGTAATCAGGCCAGGTAGCCTCTGGATTCATCCTTCTTTTGGAAGGTGAGATATCCGATGAATTCCCATACAGTCGATATATGTACAAGAAATACTTTGTTCTCGCAAATTTTAGATCGGAAGTGGTTGAGTTTTGAGCTGGTGGAATTCGAATTTGCAGCAGTGTTTTCTTGGTGTCAAAACTAAGATGTCTTTCACAGGATTGCGATTGGAGTATGACCTTGAGGGAAGTATGAACTATATTGCATGGAAGGACAGGATGGAGGCAGTATTGGATGATAACGGGCTGAAAAAGTTCATAGAGATGGATGTCCCAAAGCCTACTGATGCTACTCAAGCTGATGCTTGGAAAACGAAGACTGCAAAATGTCGAAGGATTCTATTGGGGGGCGTGAAGGATCACATTGTGTCTAGCCTCCATGGAAAGGCTACTCCATATTTGATGTGGAAATCATTAACAGAATTATTCCAAAGCAAGAGCAATCAGAGGAAGCTGGCGCTCAAAGATAAACTGAGAAACATCAAATGCGAGAAGGGTGACAGTCTACCCAAGTATCTCACGAAGTTCACTCAGTGTTGAGATGAGCTGGGAAGTGTGGGGGTTAATGTCGATGATGAGGACTTGGTGAGCTTGGCTCTCCTTGGTCTTCTGAAGAGTTGGCATTCCTATCAGGACTTTGTCAATGGTCAGGAGAAATTGCCAGGATGGGAAAGACTGTGATCAGATCTTGTACAGGAGGAGATTAGGCAGAGTACCAGGGACGGATCTTCATCAAAGGGAGCTGATGAAGAAAATTGTGCTTTGGTTGCTAAAGTAAAGAAAGGGAAGAGCAAGAAAGTTTCTCAGTCTAGTGCGAAAGGCAAGAAGTAGGACATGTCCAAGGTGAAGTGTTTTCACTGTCACCAGCATGGACACTATGCCACTAATTGTCCGCAGAAGAAGAAGAACAAGCAAGGTACTGGATCTGCAGCAAGAGAGGCTCTAGCCTCACAGTTTGATCTTGATTTTTCATTGATCGCATGCTTGGTTTCAAGTGTTGTTATTTAGGAATAGTGTCCACTCGAATGCTGCTATTCCCAGTAATATGGGTGGCTATCTTAGAAACAAACAATCAAAGTCTACTATTGTTTCCTTTTATGAAACTAAATGAGAGGAGAACCAAGAAGACCAACCTGAGTCTTGCGTTTGATTTCCTCTCCTTCTTGATAGAGCTTCGCCGCTTCTTCTTTGTCTGCCCAGCTTCAAAAGAACCTGTGGAATCACAGCAACATACTACTATCCAAGAAAACAAGGATCTAAATTCATAAATAATACAGGATCAGATGTGTATTAACCATATACATGCATATATAAACAAGTACACAAGAATATGGAAGGAAACAAGAATAGCTCTATTCAGATGAAAAGTAGCAAGAAGATTACAACCATATGCTCTGACCCAGCATCATCCTCCAGCTAGGAAGCCCTTCTTCACCTCAAGCAAAGCTTAGATCACCCAACACTATGAATGTACACCAGAAAACCAGCAGCACTTCTCTATAAGATACAAAATTCCAGCCTCTGGATCTCTGTGATGAGGGATCCATATATAGATGATTACAGAGAGGTGAGTCATCTTGTGGGATCTTGATTAGTGTCCTCTCTCTAATAGTTCCTTCTTCCACTTGGAGAATGATGATCTCTTACTCATCCCTGGTCGAAAACAGAGAGGCAAGTGTTAGAGGGGAAGCTTCTAGAAGATTCCATGATCTTCCACCTCGCATTTTTCTCCCTGCCATTTTTCCATTCCCAACCATCGCACCCTACAAAGGAGCAATTCAGTATGCATCGCACCTTGTAAACTGGGAAGGTTATATGCATCGCACCCTCTGCATTGAGCTTTCAATATGGTCTAGTTTTGACCATTTATGAGCAGTTTTCAGTGGAGAACTTCTAGGATATGACGTAATCAGCTGACCTTGTTCCTTTAGGCAGTGAAGCAACACTTTTAGGGACTTAGGAGCCCTTAGTTTATGGACATTTATGATTGGGGTTGAAGTGCCGAAAAATGTCCATAACAACTATTTTTCCAGAATGTGCTGGATAGGATTTCTAAAGCATAAAGATGAAGCATTTGAAAAGTTCAAAGCCTTTTAAGCTTTGGTTGAAAATGAATTAGATTGCAAAATCAAATGCCTTAGATTTGATCGAGGCGGGGAATTTAGCTTGGATGAATTCTTCGACTTTTGTGAAGAACATGGAATAAAAAGAGAATTCTCCACCGCAAGAAATCCTCAAAAAAATGGAGTGGTAGAAAGGATGAACATAACTATTCAACAAATGGCTCATGCCATGCTAGATGAGTCTGGAACTCCTACAGCCTTCTGGGGTGAAGCTACATTTGTTGCCATCACTATCATCAACAAAGAAAACATTCGGGAAAACAACACTCAAACTCAACATGAACTTTGGTATGGTAAGATTCGTACTATAAAATACTTCAAAGTTTTTGTAAGAAAATGTTACATCAAAAGGGCTAAAGAAAAACTTGGCAATCTTGAACCTAGAGTAGATGAAGGCATTCTCCTTGGTTACTCCTCCCGAATGAAAGGATATAAGTGTTATAATAAAAGACTTGGGAAAATTATTGAAAGTATTGATGTTGTGGTTGATGAAGCAGGAAAAAATCCAAAGCAGGTAAAAACTAAAGATTGTAAAGAAGATGAGCATTATCATTCCACATCAAATCTAACTAATTCTAAAGAAGAAGAAACCAATGAAGCACCATAAGAACATATAACAACAGAAGAAAAGACTCCATCTAGGTATGTTGAGAAAAACCATCCAGAGACTCAAATTTTGGGATAGAAAGAGGCAGGTGTGCACACAAGAATAACTGTTGCAGAAGCTTCAAGCTATCTAGCACTGCGTTCCTCCATCGAACCTCAAAATGTAAATGAAGCATGCAAATATGAATGTTGGGTAAAGGCCATGAATGAAGAAATTAAGAAAATTGAAAAGAATAATACTTGGGAATTAGTTCCTAGACTTCATGGGAAAAATATCATAGGAACCAAATGGATATTCAAAAACGAGGTGAATGAAAATGGTGAAGTTATTAGAAACAAGACCAGACTTGTTTGTAAAGGATATGCTCAACAAGAAGGTATATATTTTGGAGAAACTTTTGCACTTTTTGCTAGACTTGAAGCCATAAGAATGTTCCTTGCTCTTTCTAGTTTTCAAAAATTCAAAGTATACCAAATGGATGTAAAATATGCCTTTCTTAATGGAGACTTAGAAGAAGAAGTATATATTGAGCAACGAGATAGATTCATCCTTGGAAATGATCCAAAACTTGTATGCAGACTTAGAAAGGCTCTCTATGGTCTAAAACAAGTTCCAAGGGCATGGTATTATCATCTTGACAAATACCTTCATCAACAAGGTTTTTCAAAAAGATCAGTTGATAGCAATCTATATACAAAGATTGACAATGATAAATTGTTAATACTTGTTGTGTATGTTGATGATATCATTTTTGGTAGCAATGAAGAAGCCATGAGTCAAAATTTTTCTTTGGTAATGCAGCAAGAATTTGAAATGTCCCTCCTTAGTGAGCTCACATATTTTCTTGGTCTACAAGTTCAACAAAAGAAAGATGGTATTTCCCTATCACAAACCAAGTATCTTAAGAAAATATTAAAAAAATATGGCATGGAAGATTCTAAACCAGTATGTACCCCTCTGGTAACAGGATGTAGTCTCAAATCAAATGATGAATCAGCTGCAGTACATCAACCAACCTATAGATCCATGATTGGCATTATGCTTTGTCTAATAGGTACCCAACCAAACATCATGCATGCAGTGGGAATAGTTGGAATATTCCAAGCCGATCCAAAGGAATCACACTTTCAAACAGTCAAAAGGATTTTCAAATATCTTCAAGGAACATAGAATTTTGGTTTATGGTATCCTAGAGATACAGAACTTACACTTCATGCATATACAGATGTAGATTGGGCAGGAAGCATTGATGATAGAAAAAGCACTAGTGGTGGTGCATTCTATATGGGTTCCAGATTAGTGTCTTGATTCAGCAAGAAACAAAGTTTAATTGCTTTATCTACAACTGAAGCAGAATATGTAGCTGATGAATCTTGGTGCACACAACTCCTTTGGATGATGCAAACATTACAAAACATTCATATCACATTTACTCCACCCATATCCATTCTATGTGATAATACAAGTGTAATCAGTATTTCAAAGAATCCAGTCATGCATTTGAAGACCAAGCACATACCCATCAAATATCATTTTCTATGTGAAAAAGTGCTTGAACAAAAGGTCAAATTGGATTATGTTCCCTCCAAAGAAGAGGCTGTTGATATATTCACCAAACCACTACCCAGACAGACATTTGAATATCTCAGATAGAAGCTGGGAGTATTTGATGCATCATCTTGCTGTTCAAACTTATCTTAGTAGATATTGGTACAAATTCACAGTTGTTTTTTATTCAGGTGGAACAAGTTTTGGGGGTGTTCATGGTTGTTGGTCTGGATGGTGATTAACAGATGCTACTAATGACAGTAGCTAATAACTATCATAGTCTTGTTTCAGATATTTCGTCTCTATGTCATGTATATCTTTTAATGTCAAGGTCATGAAACGACCTATTTTGTTTCCCCACTATACTTGGGATGGATGATGTAATGTTCTTGTTTTGACATGTATGAACACATGGTATATCCCCACTTGGTTGGGAGATGGATGTGTGTATGAGTCGTTGGTGATAGGAAGGTCATTTATGATATATGTATAGAGTCATGTTATTCTTTTAGAACATCTTTTTGCAGACCTTGGTTATATTTAGGGGGAGCATTCAGCATATCAGAGCATCCAGCATGTACTGACGGGGAGCATAACCATTTGCCCTTGATGACAAAGGGGGAGAGTGACTTGGGGTTGCCATCAAGTCCAAAGGGGGAGATTGTTGGCACTATGATATAGTTTCGGCACTATGACATAGGTGTTGACCTTGATGGAAACTCACTTAGATGACAGATCATAGTTCAGACTCACAAAATGAAGAAAGAAGAGTATATGCAGGTTCCCCATTAACCAAGCCACGTGTACATGCGGGTTGAAAAACCAAAAGGCCCGTACGGCATACACATGAAGTTTCATGGAATGAAAGACACGTACATGTTAGAGAACTTAGTTTTGGTCCATGGTATTTTGATCCATGGTATTGGTCCAAGGTATCTTGTCTGAAGTGTTGACCCGATGTATTTGGTCCAAGGCATTGGTTCTAAGTGGTTTTGGTCCATGGTATGGAGTAAGGCCTAAGACTATAAAAGGAGGATAAGATCATTAGGCAAAGGCACTCAAGAATTGAATATCTAATGAAGAGTAAGATCTAGAATATAGGTCATTGGGTTATGGTGCATAGCCGGATCTAAATCAAAGAAGAACATTAGTGCTTGATGAATGATAAGATCTAATAATCGGTCAAGATCTTAAGGCTTGAAGAGAAGTATCTATGTGTGGTTTTGATATTTTATCTGAATAACTAGTGCACATTGTAGTATGCAAATATGATGATCAGGGTATAGCTGACATCTCGAATTGTTGTAAAGTTTAAATCAACATTTATAGATCTGTACGTACATTAACTTTAGCAATGTCACGTATACATGATGGTTCTACATATCAAAACAGTGTATACACAGGTTTTCCTTGAGAAAATAGCATATGTATGTAGGTTCGACACAGTGAAGTAGCAGATACCTCATAAAATATGCTTCAGCTATTTCTATTCGCTGTTGTAGTGTTCTGGGTTCTGCTTGGGTCTTGTTACTGTTATTGTATTCTAGTTATAACATTCTGGGAAGTGATTGTTTGATTCAGTTTTGGTTGGTGCAAAGGAGATAGGTTGATACAGATATATTTGATGTTTGATTCATTTTATTGATGGATCCAGTGTGAAAATTTATGAAACTTGGTCCCTGGAAGAAAAGATAAGGTTGTAGCCTTGTGTAGGCTAGCACCTACGTACTAGTAAGCACATCAGCTGGTACAAGAGCTAGGGGGTTGTAGCTCCCTTCAAGGAGAAGCTAGAGAACAAGAGAAGGTTGTAGCCTTCTACAGGTAGAAGCCCGCGTACTAGTATAAGTCTGCACGAGTACAAAAATTGTAAAAGAAGTTTCTTATTAAAAGAAGATAGAGATGATTGCAGCAAGTGGTTTTCACCCACATTGGGTTTCCACCTTATATCTTGTGTTCATGTGTGTGATTGTGTATTCTATTTTACTACACTTGGTTACTGTTTATATGGTTTTGATGCACAGATTAAAGATCAAAATATGATGAATTAACTAAGTTATAAGTATGAAGAGTATACGCTAGTTGCCTTACATACAACTGCGTATAGACGCAAGTTTAATTAACTGAAGTAGTGTATATGAATTTGATTACGGAAATGAAATATTATTGACTTGCTAATACTTATTCACCCCCCCCCCCCCCCCTCTGAGTATTATTTCCAACATAAAGAAGTCTTGATTTTTGCAAGGTGAAGTTCAAGGTTCAATACTAAACCCATGGTTCTCAGGTGCACGAATTATCATTCCTAGGAAATATTTGAAGCCTCAAAATGTTATCATTTGCATTGAGTTTTGTGAACTTGATTCGTTCAATTAGTTGGAAAGTAACAATGGGAATCTTAAGAAAAATAGGCAGACATTATTGCAAATGAGAATTAGGTAATTGTAGTAATATTTATTCTTCTTGCCATAGGTATATCTCATATATTTTGAGAATATGCTCAATGTATTGAAAAAGGCTCAGATGACTGAATAATTATATGTCATAGAAACATTTATATAAGATACATATGTATAATAATATTTTTATCTCCCATTCTTTGACTAAAATGAATAAACAACTTACAACACTTTCCTATTGTACCTGATTTTCTATCCTTAATGAGTATTATACGTTAACTTACTGCACATTATCCAAAATCACGATTCATTCCTCTTAGAAATCCATACTCTCTTCATGGAATCTTGAAACTTGTTTTTTAAATGTTATATATATACTACTCTAATCCAACACTTCCCAAACCAGAGATTGTGGCATAATGAAAAATGCACTTATCACTCATTAACCATGGGGTGCAGAATTAGAATTCCTTGCCATAATCACTCAAATTTTATCACCTTCAAAATTGTGTATATGAGGACTTTTTCATTTCTTGTTACAAGTTGTCGAAAGAAGAACAACTTTCTCTGTCAGGATCTTGAAAAACAATTATAGAGAATATTAGTACCCACTTCATTCTCTATAGTGCTCATAGCAATCTTTCTCTTTCTAGACACCACCATCTAGCATAAGAATTCATCACCTATATTGACGAGTTATTTTATTTCTAGAGTTCCCCATGTTCACACAATTCATGGGTTAAATATAGAAGGAGGGTTGATTAGATTAGAATCCCATTCTTCAGCGACTTCATCAAATAATTTGACAAAGGAAGTTGTAGGATCCCTAATGTGTTTTCCAAACACCATGCAAGTTGAAATATTGAACACAAACAAAATAATTTCATCCTAAAAATATATAATTTTATCCCTATTATAGGGGTCTTCAAGAAGTGGGACCAACCCTTCTTGCACTAAAAGTAACTCACTTTCTTCTACCTTTCTCTCTATTTATTTCATTCGTTAGGTCCTAAAGTTCAACAACTTACAGTTCATTAATGGTAGGTGAAGAAAATAATGTGGCAAGTTTTACTCGGAGCATGCAAATACATCAACCCCATAACGTTAAAAATGAAGGGTCATTTAAATACCAAGACATATTGAGGCAAGGAAAGGTCTCTCTCTCTATAACTTTGTGCAATTTTGGAGAAGAGAGGCTCCAAGAGTTTATATTTGGCATGTGAGGCAAGAAGTTTTCTCACTAAGTTCATCAAAATGATCGTCTAACACGACCTCTAGAGTGGTAGGCCTACTTCATAACTCACTTTCTTTCTTCCTCTCTATTTATTTCATTTGTTAGCTCCTAAAATTCAATAGCTTAGCCTTTTGGTGGTGACACCTTTTTCATTCACTTTTTCATGTTAATGTCATCACACCTTTTGTTTTCATTTTTTGTATCTATGCATGTCTTTTGGTGTGCTAGACTGTAAATGGCTATAGAAAAATTTATTCTTAAGATCCACCTAACTATATTTGAGCACTAAGAACCATGGTGGTGATTCATTTTTTAGATCCTCATTACAGAGACTATTAGCTCAAGACTAGTTTTTCAAAGGGTTTATCTTAATTATATTTTTTCTTTTTGAAGGAACAACTACTCATTCCTCTCATGTGCTCAAATCGACATTCTAAACCTTATCATGTCCAATGAGTTTTTTCAACTTATTTTTCTCAATTAGTTGGACTGAGAAAAATATAAAAACATTTTTACTAATGAAAATTAGATATTTGCATTAATATAGATTCTTCTACTATAGTTATATCTCAGTTTTTTTGATAATATGCTCAATGTATAAATAAAAACTAATGATCATTGAATAGTTATATATCATAACAACATTTATATGAGATAAAAAAATATGCATAACAATATTTGTATCACCCATTCTTCTCCTAAAATGAATAAAGACTCTACAACACTAGGTGCATATTGTAGCTACTTTTCTATTCTTAATGAATATAAGATATGATTTTACTCCACATTAAAAAAAATCACCCTTCCCTCCTCTTAGGAATCCATATTCTCTTCATATAAGCCATAGACTTGTTTTTTAACATGTTATACATATACTACTTGAATCCAACACGTGCCAACTCATATCCATATCCAAAGGTATTTGTCTAAGAGTATTCAGTCTATCAACATCATGAGCTCCCATTGAAAATAGAGCTAACACCAATCCTGAAGAAGAAGAGCTTGTGGCATAATGAAAAATGCATTTATCACAGATTAAAGAAGGGTTAAGAATTAGAAGTCCTTGCCATAATCACTAAAATTTTATCACATTCACAATTCTATATATCATGAATTTTTCATTTCTTATTACAAGTTGTCAAAATAACACTTTTGTATGCCTAGAGTTTGAAAAAAAGGTGTAGAGAATATCAATACCCACTTATTTCTACTCAGTGCCCTTAGGGATCTCACTCTTTCTAGACACCACCATCTAGCATACTAATTCATGCACTATATTGATGAGTTCTTTTCTCTGTATATTTTCCATGTTTAGACAAACCAACCATGGGTTACATATAGGAGGGTTGATTACATTATAAGCTACCCCTCATTTTCTTTCCAATAACCATGCAAGTTTAAATATCAACACAAACATAAGATATTCATCCTAAATATATATAGCTTGATCCTTATTATAGGGCTTTTCAGGAACTTGGACCAACTTTTCTTGCCCTATTTTGTGTCTTGCACTATTTTGTGTAAAAAAATTCCTGTAATTATAGAACTCACTACTATTTATTACTATACCGATTGTTTCACTTTAAGAAGCATTTTGAAGTGTCTTAATGGTTATGCTTCCTCTTGTTTGCTGAACATTTCAATTGGGAACTCCTTTTTATGGTGAATTGCATTAGACATTTAATAAGGGCTATTCATTTTCTCCTTTTCTCTCTATGAGTCAACTTCACTTTACTCAAAAGCGATGAGAGTTTCATGCTTAATAAAGAAACTTTATTTTTTATTTCATTAACAATATTGTAAATAGATGTCCCCAAAGACTCTAAAATAGAATTAATATTGGTCAAAACTTGTACAAATCAACAATATCATATAATGATAGGTGCAATCCCTGTAAATCTATATGAATTTTTCTACCATTCCTTCAACAACAGCCATATTGAAATTTTTATAGTCCCTCTTACACCAATCAATACCCTTCCTCCTCCCATAATGCATCATGCATTGAAGTTTCATCCAAGGAAAATTACATCTAATTTGGTTTTATATTGATCCTACAATGAAATATTGTGGAAAAGAAAAAGAAATCTTCAATCAATTGTAACATTTGTGTAAATTCTATGTGTGTGAAAGCAATTTTTGAGCCAACAAACAAATTCATACATTCTTAACTAGTTTGAATAAACTATGGAACATAATATTTTTCTCATTTATTCTATAGTTACATAAAGATGACAAAAAGAATGGGAGGTGAATAATAGAATGTGGGCAGTTTGACTGGAAGCATTCAAATACATCAACCACATAAGGTTAACACCGAAATGTCATTTAAAGACAAGCACATATTGAGACCATGAAAGGTCCCTCCTTGGCTAAATTTGAGCAATTTGGGAAAAGAGAGGCTCCTAGCCTTTTTAGTGGGCACCTAAGGAAAGATATTTTCTCACCAAGTTCATCAATATGATCCTCTTGCATAAGCTGCTCAATAGTAAGCATCCTTCCTACTTTCTTGCTTTCTCTATATTTATTTCATTAGTTAGGTCCTGAAATTCAATAGCTCAACTTTTTGTTGGTGACACCTTTTTAGTTCATTATTTCCTGTAAATCTACTAACACATTTTTCATTCATTTTTTCCTCTTTGCATGTCTTTTGGTTTGATAGACTATTAAATGGCTAAAACAACATTGCTTATCAATATCTCCCTAATTATATTTGTCTCCCAAGAACAGTGGTGTTGATTGATTCACTTTTCAGATCCTCATTACAAGTTGAAGACTAGGTTTTTTAGAGCCTTTATCTTAATTCTTTTCTATTGTTGGAATGGTAAACAATTTTGAGAGAAATTGTGATTTATTATTTAAAAGTGGTAAATAAATTCAACACTATCAAAAACCAAAATAAGCATTCAAACTTTGCACATTAAACAACTAAAATTTATAATTCTTAAAAATTTCTCCCAATTGTAGAAAAAAGAATCTAAAAAAAACCATTTACTCTATTAATTAAACTATATATATATTTTTAATGATAAAAATACAATAAAACTTTTGGTCATATAAATATCTATCTATAAATATTTTATAACCCTTAAAATGAACTATAATATTTTATTGAGCATTATTTTAACATAACATTTATATCCCTTTTCTCTTCCTCTTAGTCTTATACTATTCCATATCATCATTCTAACCCTTTTGAAAACATATAAATTTCTTAAAACTTTTGAAAGCATATACAACCCTCATAAAGAGGATCTAATTGAAACTTTACTCAAAGCAACTTTGCAACATTGTTAATAAAATATATTTCATTTTCTAAAAACATATAATTTCTTAAAACTTTTAAAAGCCTATACAACCACGAGAATAAGTATCTAATTGAAACATCACTTAACATTGTTAACAAAATATATTGTTTCAATTACCCAATAAAACTTTATAGCATTGTTAACAAAATATATTTAAACTTTAAATGAAGGCATTTAAATTTTTGAAATAGTATAATTGAAGCATTATCAAACATAACTTATTTACATTCTTATTAAAACATATTTGAAATTTAAGCCAAGGCATTCATAATACCTTACATAACTCAAATTCAACAATTTTATATACAATTCCTAATTTCATTGGAAACTTTCTCATTTTAAATTTATAAAAATGAAGATACTTATAATTATGCATAATATCATTGAATATTGTTTTATAATAATTATATTCATGCCTAATATTATTTAATACTACTCTAAAATTTCCGTCTCATAATAATTGTAATTAAGTATAGAATTATTAAATATAATTGAAATCATATTACTTATTTATTTTCTTTAATATTTTTCTATTTTTGATTAAGATCACCATAAAGTTCAAGTATTTGATGTTTCTTCAACCTAGTGCATTGTAATATGAGAAAAGTTCATAAAGTTTTAAAAACTTTAACAATTTGGAGAACTACATGACAACATACAAAATTGTGGTTGAATATCTACATAAAATTGTGAACTCCCTACTTAAAATACTTAAATATTTATTAGGAAGTTGAGAAAGAGAATTTCCCTATATACAAATTAGAAAACTTGTTATTGCAATAATCAAATATCATTATTGTTTGCACTAATCAAAATAAAACCAACTTTTTTTCTGTAAATCTATTCCATATAATTAATTTAATAATATAATTTTATATTCTCCAATATTAAATTGGATACATTTATTCTTAATATATATACATACAATTATATCAGTGTAATTTAATAGTATAATAATTTAAGGTAAAAAATGCAATGTGCTCACTGCTACCCATATCATTTTATAATTGAGTACAAACGATCGAGAGAGGACGATCATTTAGAATCGTACTCATTTAAATATAGAAAATTACATGACATATAAGTATATAATTATATCATTTAAATATAAGAATTACATTGCATATAAATATATAATGATCCATGCTTATCAGGATTGCCTCTTCCCATTATTTCTTTGGTCTGTGTAAGTATTTACAGTTTCATATAAATTAAAAATAAATAAAGATTATAAACAAACGACCATTGAATAAAATCTCTAACCATTCACCATATTTTCTTTTATACAAAGCCCTCTGTTCCACCATTTGTACTCCCATGGGGTGTTATTGCATTTACATTTAGCTTCGAGAAGGTAACCCTAATTGCCGCAGCATCCTTCAATAGTCAAGTATGATTCGGGATTAGTAAAGAGGATCCTGTTTACCGTGGTTGTTTTCCAGGTCATCGTCTAACGACTTCAACGTCAGACGGCCGATTTCATCATCCAACTTCATAAGAGATTTTTCCATTGTGGAATGGAAGCTGGTTTCATCCTGGTGTCTAGGAGCAAGTTTGTCATGACTGTAATTACAAGATTTACAATGCAATACTACTGACTCAGCTGAGCAAGAAAGGAGATGGTCACCAACTTTATTGGCTTCACTCAAAAAATCATGAAAACTTAATCCATTTTTGTTGAACTCTCCAAACTCTGCTTCAGTCCGATTCATATCTTGTTTCAAAACAGAAGAATACGACGAGCTTTTATCCCAGTCTTCCTTTTGCCGTTGCGAAAAACAGAGCTTCTACCTACGTAGCACTGGACAATATACTGTTTGAGCCAATACTCTCCTTTAAAGGAGTGAAACATTTGTCATCCGTCGGACTTTTCTCCCATTTCACAACCAAATTTTCCCATGACATATCTCTAGTGGGCTCAGATGGATGAAGATGGATGAAGAACAAGCACCTGGATCCATCAATGGGAGACACAATTTCTGGTTTCTCCTCGGTAACAGCTGAGAAAGTAACATTTTTTCTTTCAAGTTACTGTTTCCGAGGCTCCAAATTCAACTCTGCCAATGCTGCTTCATAGTGCTGACCCAGCATCATCATTCACAGCATTAAATGAGTCAACTGGTAAAATTAGATAGCATGAATTAAATTCTTGCTTTGGCTTTTGCGGCTAGGGAATTGGACAAAGTCCTTCGTTAATTCCAAATGCAACACAATAAAAGGTGGATAGAAATCTGATTTCTGTAGATATTTCAGTTTGTTATTTCAGGTTGTTAGATGTAGCAAAGTCACTCTTTATATTTTTCACATTTGAATTCCCCTGCAACCCACTTGATTTCTTGAGAAAGACATCACCGGTTGCTATATTCAATAGGCAGATAAGTGTTAGAAGATATTTTGATTATTTTACTGTTTTAAAGATATGTTTTTTCCTATAAATGTAATGAACTGTTTTTTCAAGAGAGAAGTTTAGTAGAATACAGAAAGTCTCTTATGTAAACGCATAGCAATGCTGAACGTGCAATTTTCTCACATAGTGAAAATTGGTTTCTCGAAGTGAAGTGTTCGTGTTGTTATCCCTCTGTCAAGAGGAAGACGAATTTGTATCAGCTTGTTTACTATTGCGTTGTTGTTACACCAAGCGTCAAAACACATTGTTCTTACAAAGTAAGTCTAAAAGTGACTTGACGTCAACCGTTTTACGTTGTTGTTACACCAAACGTCAACCGGTGCACGTTGCTATTACATCGTAAGTCAAAAAGTGACTTGACATCAAAAACAACACGTTGTCCTTACACCGTAAGTCAAAAAGTGACTTGAAGTCAAAAACACATTGCTCCAACACCAAGATCAGCAACTAACTAAATTACGTTGCTTCAACACCAAGAACAACAAATGATGAAACTGCATTGTTGTTACACGAGTTTCACTTTGGTGTAACATCGTATTCCGCAAACGTTTTTTTTATTATTTCTGCTATGCAATTATGAGTTTTGTTTTGAATTATCATAAATTTTAACAGCGTTCCTGCAACACCAAACAACGTTGCTGCAACACCAAACTGCTTTGCTGAAACACCGTTTCTAGCAAGCGATTTTCTGTTTTTCTGAGTTAAAAACATAGTGTAAAAACAGAACATTTTTTTTTATCTCTCTGTTATGGAATTTACAGAAAATTCTAACAATCATCTTTTGTTTTTGTTCGGAAACAATATCCGTAGAAACCTTCGAATTAGGGTTTGTGGAATTATCTTTTGATGGACGGGATCTTCAAATTTTCGACCCATTGGCATTTTAACGGTGCTCTTTGTGATGCACTTTCAAATTTCTCTTTGTGGATGCACTTTCAAATTTCGGACCCACAGGCATTTTAACGCTGCTCCTTGTGGATGAACTTTCAGATTTAACACTGCCCTGTGCGAATGAACTTTCAGATTTAACACTGCGGTGTGCGTATGAACATTCAGATTTAACACTGCTATGTGTGGATGAAAATTCAGATCTCGAACCCACCCTCATTTTGAAACTGCTATGTGTGAATGAACTTTCAGATTTTGAACCCACCGGGGATTTGACACTGCTCTTTGTGGATGAACTTTTAGATTTGGTACCCACCCGCATCTTGAGACTGTTATGTGTGAATGTACTTTCAGATTTCGAACCCACTAGCATTTTCAAAAAAAGTTAATTGGTAATCAAAAACATGAAATTCAATGCTGCTTGAGAAAATTTAATTAAAAATTATAAAATTTTAACTTTAAAAAATATATTTAATATTATTGGTTTAAAATTTAACAAAATAATTATTTTTATATTTAAATTTAATTCAAATAATTAAATATATTTTACAAAAGTTAAACAACTAAATTTTTAATAAGGAAAACGAGAACATAAATATTTTAACTTTATCATTAAATAAATAAAAGTCAATAATACATTATGATTTTTTTTAATATATTAATTAACTTAATTTAATTTATTGGATAAAAATATCTTTAAATTTAAATTTACTTGATATTATGTGTCGAAAGTACATTTAATTTTGAAGTTACTTTGGAAATTTCATGAGTGAGACATGTCATCACCATGCCAACATCAAGTGGTTACACTTAATGATATTTTAGTAAATGTTGTGTAGGCTTTGGAAATTTTATGAGTGAGATTTTAAGTGGTTATAATTAATCATATTTTAAAAAATGTTATGACCATGCCACCATAAAGTGGTTACAATTAATGATATTTTAGTAAATGTTGTGTAGGCTTTGGAAATTTTATGAGTGAGATTTTAAGTGGTTACAATTAATGATATTTTAGAAAATGCTGTGTAGGTTTTTCCAATCTTATGAGCTAGACTTGTCATGACCATTAGAATATTAAGTGATTATAATTAACGATAATATAATAAAGATTAAAGGTTGTGTTCTAAATAGTAAGTAACAGTTAATGTTTTAGTCTAGTTGTGCTAAGTTTTCGAAGGTTTTCTAGTGTATTTTCTAGCTTAAATTGTTTAGAACTTTGTACTGACTTTTTGCATGAATCACAAATTTGAATTGTAAATTGTAATGACCCTTGGTAAATATAAATATTTTGTTTACTTTTTACTGCAAATACTAGGCAGACTATAAGTGGAAGGCCTCATGATGAATTTATATGTTTAATAGTAATTTAAATTTTATTAAGTAAGTTGGTTATGACAGCCAAAGAAATTGCAGAAAAATCACTATGTGAAAGTTCATTTATGAAACAATTAGAAGATAGTTGCACATGTAACACCCTCCTCCCACATCCACCCAAGTAACCATACCCAACTTGGGTAAACATGAGATGAGAGGTTACTATCATGATATTAGACCTCCTATGTGACCTTAAAGTAGTGGAATCGCCATAAACATCACACACAATCATCCAACATCATCAACTCAGTCACTCGCACACTCTCTCCCTAAGTCCCACTATTGTTGTGGATCTCTTAGGCAATAGTTGCTCTCGTGCTATGGGCAATGGAGCCACTAGAAACCCAAAGTCGCTCTCACAAGCTTACCGCGAGTGACGAGAGATAAAAATTACCTGTTCTATTCTACAGACCCCGAGATTTAAGCCACATTTTGAGGCCCAGGACCGAGGCCACTATGGACTGATAGCTTGAAATGAGTAAAAATATAGGGAAGTAATGATGTAAAAGCAATGAGTCAAGCAAGATCTTTATCAAACCCCTACTAGCCATGTGAGACATTTAGTTAATCATATCATCTACATGTAACCTACACATGTAAAAAACATAATTAATTGTAGGGATCTCATACTTATTAGAGAAATGCTATGAACCATTGTTCCTTAATGTCTTTTCTTGCATTATCCTATATTAGAACATAGATACATTATCCGTTCATATACAAGTAAAAACATGTTGAGAGTCATACATAGTTATTGTCCTAAAATATACATGTAACCAACATAATATGAACAAAATTATCATAATCATATCAGCCATAAAAATCCACATATACATCTATACATTTTCACATGGAAGTCAAGGGAATGAATTTCTCATTAATGAATGCAATAAACCAACCTAAGATGGAACTACCACATTTCGCGTGACCATAGAATGGTTGATCCAAATCTCTCTTTATCCATTCACCCCCGTGTAATATTTCAAGCATGGGTATGGGACTCAAACAAAAAGAACCAACGAGGGCATACCGAGGCTAAACCACCTCACCCTTATCAATAGAAGCTAGGTTTCATCGTAATCCATCCCAAATCACTAAGAAAACACAATGAACACATCATAAAAAGGTTTTACGTGTTCTCCATCCAATCACTAGGCCAAACAAGCATGGATGCCACTGGATTTGTCCACCAACATTGTGAGGAACGTTCCTGTCTCCTAGTCTCTTAGGTTTTACCTCAATCAAAACACATATCAATAGGCCCTAAAATGAAACCCACTCTCGAGGCTTTACCACATATTCCAAACCAGAGATTACTAGGCCTAACAAAAAGAAAACCACCTCTTAGATTTACCCTATATTCTTCCATTCAACGGAAAGGATTTTTAGGCCTATTCAGGCAACACAATCCTGACTTTACCGCAACCCATAGTCTCACTCATAGTTGACTAGGTCAATGGCTTTACAATGATCCATAGTCTGGTTTAGGGACCACTAGTCCATGTGATCTATCGTTGAGAGATCCACCCCACACAACTTTGAGTTCTTCCGCCAATTCAACTCAATGAAATCATGAGAACCCCATCACACCATGGCTATCCCAGAATGGAAAGGATAGGCAGAAAACACTTTTACACTTGGAAAACCTGAAGTCATGATAGAAAATAAGCACATGCAATAAAATACATGCCAAATCTAGCAAGGAAAGCACACATGAAAGTTGATACCTAAAATGAATCTTGTTGTAGCTTTTTGATCCTCCCTTTCCCTATCTTTCTCTTGCCTTCTTTTCCTTTCTTCATCCTATGCCAAAATTTATCAAAGAAACACTAAGTGTCGAGGAGTATTAGAGAGAGAGAATAATTACAAACCTCCAAAACTGAACTCACAAAAGGTTATGAACTGATCCTCAGAAGCCTTTTTATGAATGATGCCTCTATTTTATTCATTTTCCATCATTTTACTTCAATTTCCTTCTCACATGCAACTTGTAACCATTCCTGTTCCTTTTCACCTAATTTTCATTATTTTCATGTACAAATGTGCCAAAATCTCCATTTTTCCTTTCCAAAGCCTTAGCCATTGCCTTTTCCAATTACCTTAGCCATAAAAAACCAAATGAAGACCCCCTAGGATGTCTTGCCCAACATTCACCTTGGAATAAGTGTCCCATCATTAGTGATTATTGTTTTTTAACTTCTATTACATGGAATTTTCACAAGGATTGTTACAACTCCCATCCTTAGAAATAAATCATCTTAGGTGGGAAAAGAAGCCAAGGAAGATAGGAGAGGAGGGTGAGGCAACTAAGAAGGGAGAGAAAGAAGACAAATCCCTTGAACATGATGTTGTTAAGGGAAGGCAGGATGTTGTGAGTAGCGTGTTCTTGAGCTAGATGGAGCTAGTGGAGTCCCTAAGTTTGACTTGTGGAGCATGAGTTCTTGAATGGAATTGTACATCCTTGATCTCTTGGACAAACCTGGTTAGGTCACTCTCAACAGCTGCTCTGGAAATGGAACTCGCATGAGGGGAGAATTGGACATAAATTCCATTCTCAGTGGTCGAGAGGAGTGATCTTCTTCTTTGTGAATTTCATTGCGAGCCCCAACTAAAACACATAAGAATTTCAACTTGATGTTTTAAGAGTATCAGTTGTAGAGGTATGATTCCACTCTAAAATATTGCTATGGACGATAAAATTCACTTATTATAGAGGATTGTAAGGAAATAGTTTAATAATTTTATAAAAGAACCTGTATG
Organism: Pinus taeda; assembly: GCA_000404065.3. Classification (NCBI taxonomy): domain Eukaryota; kingdom Viridiplantae; phylum Streptophyta; class Pinopsida; order Pinales; family Pinaceae; genus Pinus; species Pinus taeda. The sequence continues at coordinate 88,922 of APFE030214622.1, forward strand.
TGACTGAATGTCTACGAAAAATAAATTGCGATATGAAGGATTTTGTGAACAAAATTGTTATGATTCATTATTAAAGGTGGATGTGAAATGTTAGTGAGTTAGCAATACAAGCAATAAATATTTAGAACATGTTAACCTTATGTAATTGATGGAAGTCAAAATATGAAACATACTATATATGTATATTTGTAATTTGTAGTTGGGTGAGAAATAGCTCCACGTGTTGAACTAGGCCTCAATTATCCATTGGAAAACACAAACAATAGTAATAAAAGGAATTATTTATTTAGTTGACAAGGAAATGAGAAAACATTGAGAATAAGTCGTAGTGGACTAGGGTAAGTTCCAAATGGTAAAAATGTCATGGTAAAAACTTGTTTTATGTGGAGGAAGGCGAATGGCGACGGCTAGGGTTTGTTCGAGCAGAGGTTTTGTTGTTGCCGCAGTGGCTCCCAAGCCCACCTTAGGGGCCGAAGCCGATCCAGGGATTGGGGCGACGACGATCATTGCTGGTAGGCGGTCATTCTTGCATGCGCCTTCAGAGAAATGGCATGCCTCCTGCAGGAAAATGCTGCAAATACACCCAGATCAATGCAGAAATGCAGCTGTGGGGTTATCCGTCACAAGGAATCACGCGATCCTGGACTGGGAACAAAATGTAAGATCTCAACGAGACCGGGAGGCGAGGGTTTCAACGGAGTCACACTTTTTTAAGTGGATACATGAAGAGGCCTATCTCTGGCGGAAGATCGAGGCCCTAAATGGCGCTCTTGAACAAAGAAGATGTAGTGTCGTGTGGCTTTTAGAGGCCAGGCTTTGCCAAACCGCACGGAGAAAAGGTAGGGGAGGGCTGCATGAAGTAGATTCGATCCTTCCTTCAACGCAGGGGCCCAAACATTATAGTTTCGGCTTGGATCTACACAATCTAGCCTATATACGAGCACAGCGCGACCCCAGGCAGCAGACTGAGGGTACCAATCAAAGATCGAGCAGGGTTTTAGTAGATCCAGACAAGTTCAAGGAAAAACAAACAAAAATAGGGCCAGATCTGGAGGTCTGCTTACAGCCAGAGCAGGTAAAAAATTATTGTTTTCAGATTCTGATTAAACCCCCTCAGGGAAAAACTCGTTTAGTATGGGTTCATGCAGGAAGCACCTCCTTGCAGCTGAAACAACAGATTTGGGCTGAAATGGGATACCCAGTTCAGATCCAACATCTGGTCAGTGGCAGGCGGTCTCTCCAGGATCTTAGATCGATGGATAGCTATGAGATTGGGCCAGGATCAACCATTACCTTAAACTTCAGATTGAGAGGAGGGGCTCAACCTCAGGGACAACCAAGCTCCTTAGGGGGGGATAAGGGAAAAAAATCTGCATCCCAGCACCAACCCAAAGGAGTTTTATCCTACAAAAACATTCTTCAGGGCAGCAGAGACATAGGGTCTTCCTCAGATCAAAGCGGACACATACCCAGGCCATACATAGTAGATCAGTCAGAGAAAACCCCAGCCTTAAATTTAGATTCTTCAGGGTTTGACGATTTCGTAAAATCCTACGAAACGCAAGCTCTAATATGCCGCTTCAACAACTTTTGGCCTAAACCTTTGGATCTTTTCCATTGGATTTTCACGAGCTGGACCATGGAATGTGATATTCATCTATGTTCAAAGGGGTTTTTCATAGTGAAATTTACATCCAAGGAAGTCAGAGACACAGTCATCAGTACAAGGCCATGGTTTTGGGGAACATCAGGGCTATTTATGACCCCATGGTTTCCAGATTTTGACCCAAACAAAATGACTGTAACTAAAATGCCGGTCTGGGTCAGACTATACAATCTCCCTCTGCACTTTTGGAATGAACAAGTCTTGGAAGGCATTGGGAAAAGCTTAGGGAAATATATCAAAACGGACCTGGAAAGGATTGATGAAAGGATCTACACTTTCGCACGTATTTGTGTGGAAGTAGATTTAAGTAAAGGGCTGCCGGACAATATAAGGCTGATCTACAAACACCAAAACTGGTTGCAAGTACTAGATTATGAAAACACCGCTTTCAGATGCAGGCTCTGTAGGCAGACAAGACACCTGCAAAGTTCATGTCCAGAAGACAAGAAAGTAAACAGTAAAAAGAAGCAGAAAGGGAAGCAGAAGAAAGGATGGAAATTCTCACCCCCAGACTCAGAGGAAGAAGAATCAGAACCAGAGGTGGAAGAGGCCCCTGCAGAGAAGACTGAGGTATCTCAAGAAATGGAGAATCATAAGGGAACCACACCGAACAACAAGACAAAGATGACAAGAGTGGATCCAAGCATGGGAGGCATCAAACGGCAACACCACTCTGATACTTCAGACTCAGACAAAGAAACTGGCCCACAGAATGCAGAAACACAGATAGTCATTGCTTCAATCGAGCCCACTCAAGGAGAGTGGCGTAAGGTCGAAAAGAAAAAGGGGAGAAAAACTTGAAGTGTGACTCTCAGCCGGAATTCAGTTTTTTGCCCCTTTCTTCCTCTCTCCTTTCTTCTCTTTTTCTTTGTGCACGTTAGTCTCCTAATGATGCGGTGGGTGCATATGCACTCGAGCCCTTGTGGCAGCTTACAGAATGTTTCAGAGTTTATGCTAGTGCAACTTTTCATTCTCTTTTTAATAAAAAGTTACTGTTTTTTCCTTTGGAAAAAAAAAGTCGTAGTGGACTAGATTGGTTCTTGGCCAACCGAATGGGATGAGTAGCGAAGGAAATTTATGGGTCCTGTAGTCAAAATCTATAGGAATAAGGCACACCTAGGAAGGCCCATCCTAAAACATTTATAAGTATCTCATTGCAGAATAATTTTCATAAGGGCAGACCTCACGTTTTGATTTAAGTATATAAGAAACATTATATTTGAACTTGAGTTATCAACAATACATTGTTGATGAATATAAGTATACAACCTAATATTATACGATTAAATATATCCATGTTACCACACCATCTACGTAGGAAGACCAAAAAACAACAAGAATTACGTAACATTATTTTTTTAAATGAAAATACATTCTGAATTTTTGTGTAACCCATCAAGTAAAAATACAACTAGTTACAGTGAAATCAAACAATGTTGTACAAATGTAATAATTACATCTAACCAAATATCATAAGTGATAATTCTCTAAGAACAATTCTATGTTATTATACCATGAATGGTTACAATGAATTCAAGGAACCAAAACCAAGAAATTAATTTCTTATAAGAATCCTCATGCAAATTTTCCATCATTGCACTTAAAGAAATTTCTTCTTAAAATTAAAACAAAAGTTATTAAAAGATAAAAACACGGTTTGTGATGGGTGTGAGATTTTAGGGGTTAATCAAAATCCCTTTGCCTTAAATATGTTGATTATGAGGTCTGTGGGTTATGGACCCACAAATCCTATCGGAAGGCATTAAGCCTTTAAACTGTGGACTTATGTTAGAATCGAAGCCTTACACTATCGAGACTTTACTCTATCGGATGCTTACATATGGGCATTGAGGCCTTAAATCCCACCTTTACCATAAAATACCCAATCCAGTACGTCTATTAGAAATAACAAAACAAATGGAATTACAAAGAAGACCCCGCCGGAACACAAACAATAAGACTTAAAAAATAATAGACTCGCCTCTATAAATATCAGCAGGTCTGCACTATTCATCACCCATAGCACTACTCCAACCTCTGATTGTTGATTGGCTTTCTCGCCAATATCACCATTGTCAAATCACCCTTTGCAGCTCAACTGTTCTGATCACGATTAATGCTTCGTCGATTGTTGATTAGCCTATCAGTAATCACTATCGGCGATTTCAACACTCTGATGCCAAGCTCTTCTACTCTTCGATATGTGATTAGCGAGTTGGTCGTAACCGTTGATCCTGGATCTGATCCAACGGTTGACATTCAATCGCATATCGCTATCGCTCCATTTCAAAGGCCTTTTCTAGCCGCCCAGATCCACTGACCCGATATGCATTTAGGACCTCATAAGTGTATAAGCCAATCCTTATAATATTTCTCGTCCATAACTCAATTCTGCTAACTGTTTTACACTAATTCTTAGTTTAATTGGGATTCGCTTGCCTTCGATAGAATTACGGTTTTCTGTGGCTTCCTTTTGCCACACTCTGCCAATACACGACATGCATACATATAAGAGTTAATTGATATTCAATGGATCACCATTGATCTTACTGTGATCGATGGTCGATCATACGCATGCATTCACAATTTGGGATTTTTAGGTCTCACACACACATATGAATGTTGGCTTCAAAGCCACTAACAAACATACATATATGAATTACATACAATTGCTCAATTAACACAGGACACATATATATTATATTAAACGTAGCACGATTACAATCTTAAGGCATTTCAGCCTTAGCACAAACCCTATCTCGACTACATTGTAGTCACTCTATCTCTCTCACTCCCCCTCCCTTGAATGCGTAGGTTTGTTTGATATACGAAAACATATAAAGGTTATTGGTTCGGATCACGGAAATGATCTGATCATATCCTCTAACAAAAGCCCCAAAGATCTCATTCTTGAATGCATGCATATACACATGGCAGATTACATTTGCAAGTCTCCTTGAGAGACTTATCCATCTTTTTCCATCTTTAAATCTATTTTAAAATAGATTTTCCCTTTTTTTCTCCCTTCGTGCAGCTCCGTTGGTCCACGTCTTCCTCTTCTTCTGCTTTGGATTCCTCCATTTGACTAAGGGTGCTAGATGCTCGTGCATCAGACTCCCGAGGCACAAAAATGTATGACTTCCTCGTCATATGCTTCTCCTAGTCCTTAGCAATTCTACCCATTGTTTCAATCCTTCATTGGAACTGCCTTCATGGTCCTCTGTGAGCTGCAACCAAACCTCTGCAGTAACAACCTCCTTCTATTACATGATACCTCACGAAGTTCTCCTCACTCGGTCTTTTGGCATCCTTCAGGTTCTCTCCTCTCGAACCATATGAGCACTCCTTGCTCTAGGATTGTTGCAATGTTCTCACCTTCGGCTGTCGTTCCTTGTATGATAGTAAGACCACAAACTCTCTAGCTCTATCAATTGTATCTCATGATCCTTCTTTATCTCTGGAATCCTTATTCTCGCAGGAAAACATTCCCTGCTCTCATACCAAATGATGGGTGTGAGATTTTTGGGGTTAATCAAAATCCCTTTCCCTTAAATATATTGATTCTGATGCCTGTGGGTTATGGGCCAACAAATCCCATCGGAAGCATTCTTAGGCATTAAGCCTTTAAACCATGGACTTATATTTGAATCAGAGCTTTACACTATTGGGTCTTTACACTATCAGAGGCTTACATATGGGCATTCGAGCCTTAAACACCCAATTTACCATAAAAGCCCCAATCCAATATGTCTATCGGAAATAATGAAACAAAGGGAATTACAAAGAAAACCCCACTGGAACACAAACAGTCGAACTTCAGAAATAATAGACCCACCTCTATAAATATCGAAAGGTTTGCACCATTCATCACCCATAGCACTGCTCCAACTTTCGATCGCCAATTGGCCTTATCATCGATATCACCATTGGTAAATCACCCTTCGTAGCTCAACTGTTCCGATCATCGATTGATGCTTCGTTGATTGCTAATTGGCCTATCAGTGATCACTATCAGTGATTTGAACACTCCGATGCTAGGCTCTTCTGCTCGCTGATCTGTGATTAGCAAGTTGATCACAATCGTCGATCCTGGATCTGATCTCACAATTGAAATTCAATCGCATATCGCAATTGATCCATTTGAAAGGCCTATTCTGACCGCTGAAATTAGCTGACCCGATATGCATTCCGAACCCAATAAGGGTATAAGCCAGCCCTTATAATATTTCTCATCGGGAACTCAGTTCTGCTAAGTGTTTTATGCTAATTCTTAGTGTAATTGGAATTCCCTTGCCTTCAATGGAATTACACCTTTCTTCGGCTTCCTTCTACCACACTCCGCCAACACATGAAATGCATACATATAATAGTTAATTGATATTCAATGCATCGCCATTGATCCTACTGTGAACGATGGTCGATCATACAAGTGCATTCACAATTTGGGATTTTTAAATCTCACACACACATATGAACGCTCACTTCAAAGTGACTAACACACATACATATATGAATTACATACAGTTGCTCAATTAACACATGACACACATATATTATATTAAACGCAACACGATTACAACCCGAAGGCATTTTAGCCTTAGCACAGAGCCTCTCTCAACAACATTGTAGTCATTCTATCTCTCTAGCTCCCCCTCCCTTGAACTCATAGGTTCATTTTATATAAGAAAACATATACGGATTATTGGATTGGATCATACAAAGGATCTGATCATATCCTCTAACAAAACCCCCAAAACTCTCATTCTTTAATGTATGCATATACATAAGGCACATTACATTAGTAAGTCTCCTCGAGAGACTTATCCATCTTTTTCCATCTTTAAATGTGTTTTAAAACATATTTTCCCTGTTTTTCTTCCTTCGTTGAGCTCCAGTGGTCCATGTCTTCCTCTTCTTCCACTTTGGATTCCTCCCTTTGACTAAGGGTGCTCGATGCTCTTGCATCAGTTTGTAATCTCTGTAGATACATTGTCATGTATATTTATTCCTCACAAAATCATAATGGGAAGTTCAAGGTGGATGAGCATAATGGGATCACCCTTTAAGGAAGAAAAACTTTAGAGTTACCTATGAACCTTTTACAGCCATTGGGCCTCGAAATAAATCCTAGATGAACTCCAAGGAAAATTGAAAGTTGCATTTAGATGACGGAAACCCTTTTTAGTAGTGTTCCAAGTACTTTCCAAAGACATGATGCTATTTGGGTAGTGGTCTATCATTTTTATAAGATGTTATCTTTCTTTTGTGTCATAAGATTAACTCTTCTACTTAGCTCATCGATATCTTCTTCTATCATATTTTTCCACGCTTTGGATTTCCAAATACCATTATTTATTATTTCTTATTAATGTTTTTGTTTCCTCAGTATATTGGCCTACTCTCTCGTTTATGCTGGGTTGAAAACTTCATTTCTTTATTTCCTTTCACGTGCAAATAGATGACAAAAATGACGTTGTTAATCATACTCTCATTCAATCCCTTCGGAACTGTATTTCCAAGAATGTACAATGGGATTCCTATTTGCACATTGTTGAAAATAATTACAATAGGGCCACACACTCCTCTACTCAGTTATTTTCTTTGGAAGTTTGTTATGGGTTTCACCCAAGCGTAGCCTCTAAGATGCCATTAGCTATCACCCCTTATGGTTTTCACATAAAAAACAAGAACAAAATTTATAATATTTGACTCTTAAGTCTAAGAAGGACATTGTTAAGAGAAAGCAAGACATCAATGTGTTTATAATATTTTTTATATGATTTTATAGTAAATTAGTTATATAATTATTAATAAAATTTTAATATACATGTTACATTAAAGTAGCTATAAAAAAAATAATTAAAGTAGTTCTAAAACCTAAATAATTAATAAAGGTTGATATACATTAATCTATAATAAGTAATCAAAACACTTACCACATATTTTTAAGAAAAAAAAATTTGAAAACTAACGAAATTATAACTTTATTTTAAAATATTGTTAGTATAGATTCATCTTAACCAATGATCTAACAAGCACCTAGAGGGATGAAATCTCTTGAGGTGTAAACTTATTTTATAGTTCAAAACTTGAAAGAAGGTTTGCACCTCAAGAGATTTAATGATATGATCCCTCTATATGATCCCTCCGTATAATCTCAAAAAGTCATACCTCACTTCACATAACACTTGTTAATATAACACTTGCTAATATAACATGATATTTTTAGGCTAAGTTAAATACAATTTAAAATATTTAATTTAGCCTAAAAATATCATGTTATATACCTATATTGGTTAATTTTTGAAATTATTTTATTTAAATGAATCATTGACATGTGAATTTGTTTATATATTGTATTATTTGTTGAAAGTTTTAAATGTTATTTGAAATAAAATTTTAAAATATTTTAATTTTCATTTTAAAACATAGGCTTAAAAAAATAATTGGAAACAAAATAATGTTATTTTATATATAGATAATGTGTAATTCCATGCATTTTTAATACGGGGTTAGAATTTAACAATTAAAAAAAAATATTACAATGTGGATTATATATATAGTATTTCAATATTAATACACTCATATAAAGTAAAACAATTCTTAATAGTTAGAGAGACAAATTTTATAGTCTCGTATTATGAAAACATATTTTAATATGTAACATAAATAAAATATTCCAATGTCTAAATTAATTAGAATATCATAAATAAAATATTTCAATTTTTAATTAAACTAGAATATTACTTTTGCACTTTCTCTTTCTATATATTAATTGAAAATTTAAAAAATTAATAATTAAAACATTTTAATATTGGTTATATGTGTGATTTCTGCTTTTTTTATTATAGATTTCAAATATGACATTTGAAATTGTAATGACAAATATTTTATTATCATGTTAAAGTAAAATATTTCATAGATAGAAATATATGGAAATGGTCAATTGTGTTTAGTTAGGTAGAGATGTTATTATTCTACCTAATTGGATAAAATTCTTACTCATAATTATTATGAAACCATTTGAAGATAATTTTATATTTTTACATAACCTAAGTTTAAAGCCTTATGCTTTCAACGCCAATTAATTAGACATTAATCTAAATTTTATCTTAATTACTTCATCTTCAAGTAAAGACTAAACCAATATTTTCCTTTAATCAATTTAATATATTTAATTCAATAAAATAATTTTATATTCTAATTTTATTAGACAGTAAGGATTTTTTCCTGCACGAAGAACTCCCCTTTGTGTCATTGTGCCTTCTCTCTTACCATTGATCCAATTTATTAGGCAATTAAAAAAAAATGTCATTGGATCATTATAGGCAGTGGAGAACACTTGGTTGGAAATTGCTTACACTGGAATTTCATTGTTGGAAGTTTGTTAAAGTAACCACCTAGGTACTATTGTAGATAATTTTCTATTTGAGGACTCAACATACACCACATTAGCCAAAATCAAGGTTCATGCCTCTTAGGAATCCATATTATTTCACGGAATCCACCCACTTGCTTTTTAACATGTTATACATATACTATTAGAATCAGTATTCTACTAATAGGATTCACTCCACCAAAAGAGGACCAAACATGGTTGTCATTTTGGCACCAAATCTCGGAGAAGGGCGAATTTGGGCTCACAAATTTGGAAATTGTAGGCATCTTTTTGAAATTGCAGAAATTGAGGATAATGGATTTTCTCCAGTTTCTTCATTTCCATATTGGGCTTGAGATCCCATGGGTTGAAGTTCTTAATGATGGTGTGAGGATTCACTCCACGAAACAAGGACCAAACATGGTGGCCATTTTGGCACCAAATCTGGTGAGAAGGGCAAATTTGGGCCAAAGAATTTTGAAATAATAGGCATCTTTCCAAAATTGCAGAAATTTGGGATGTTGGATTGTCTCAAGCTTCTTCATTTCCATATTGGGTCTGAGATCCCATGGGTTGAAGTTCTTAATGATGGTGTGGGTGAACAAGCATATATATACTGTGAGTTGGTTAAATTGGGTGCCAATATGAAGATCATTGACATTAGAGAAGGCCTTAGTATTGGTTATGAAGGTACCAAGTCTTCTTGATCTAATATGTATGTTTCTTACACTCCAAAAGAATATGAAATGGTTGTGGTCAATGAAGTTTGTGTGATGCGTAATCACATGTAATCTCGAAAGGGTAAAACATCCTATCATATCCAGTGAAAGTTGGAGAGATCTCGTTTCACACCATTCTCTTCTCATGTACATATTATCATGTGAATTATTTTAGTGACACTATTTTTTTCTAATTTTGGACCGAAGCGTAAATTTATCGACAAGTTCATCAAAATAATGCGAGGACAAGCTCACGCGTAAGCCTCTTTCATGAATCTTTGGCTTTGAGATTTATATTCTTAATTTGAGAGCTTTGTTATATTGGGTCTCCATTGTCTAACAAATATAAACACTTATGTGCCAATAAATTATAATGCACTCTTAATATAGCATAAATTACACTATTACACATAGTAAGGTTTTTTGTGGTGAAATGGGTCTTGATTTTTGTGAGGTGAAATTGAGGGTTCAAGATTAAACCCATGTTTCTCACGTGCAAGAATTATCATTTGGAGGCAATATTTGAAGCCTCGGAACCTTATCATTTGCATCGAGTTTTGTGAGATTGATTTATTCAATTAGTTGGAAAGTAACATTGGGATTCTTGAGAAAAATAGGCAAACATTGTTAGAAATGAGAATTAGATAATTGCATTAATCTTTATTCTTCTTGCTATATGTATATCTCAGATATTTTTAGAATATGCTCAATGTATCGAAAAAGGCTCATATCACTGAATAGTTATATAACATAACAACATTTATAAGAGATAAGTATGTATAATACTATTTTTATCTCCCATTATTTGACAAAAATTAATATAAAAACTACAACACTATGTGCCTATTGTAAATAATTTTCTATCTTTAATGAGTATGATACTTTAACTTACTCCACATTAGCCAAAGGAAAGGTTCATTCCAATTAGAAATCCATACTCTCTCCATGGAATCCAAAAAATTCTTTTTTGAAATTTTATATATATACTACTCTAATCCAACATGTCCCAACTCATATCTATTTTTAGAAATGTTATATATATACTACTATAATCCCAAAGCAGAGATTGTGGCATAGTGAAAAATGCACTTAACACTGATCAACCATGGGGCGTAGAATTAGAATTCCTTGCCATAATCACTCAACTTTTATCACCTTCAAATTGTGTATACGAGGACTTTTTCATTTCTTGTTACAATTTGTGAAAAGGAGAACAACTTTCTATGCCTAGATCTTGAAAAGCAATTACAGAGAATATTAGTAACCACTTCATTCTCTGTAGTACTCCTAGCAGGCTCACTCTTTCTAGACATGACCACCATCTAGAATAAGAATTCATGACCTTTATTAATGAGTTGTTTTCTCTCTAGAGTTTACCATGTTCAGAAAATTCATGGGTTACATATAGAAGGAGGGTTGATTAGATTAGAATCCCATGCTTGAGTGACTTTATCAAATACTTTGACAAACGAAATTGTAGGAGCCATGATGTGTTTTCCAAACACCATGCAAGTTTATCTATCAAACACAAACAAAATAATTTCATCCTAAAAATCTATAATTTTATCCTTATTATAGGGTTATTCAAGAACTCGGACCAACCTTTCTTGTAGTAAATGTAATCGACTTTCTTCTTCCTTTCTCTCTTTTTATTTCATTTGTTAGGTCCTACCTACAGCGCATTAATGGCAGGTGAATAAAATAATGTGGGCAAATACATCAATTGCAAATGTTAAAATTGAAGGGTCATTTAAATACCAACACATATTGAGACAAGGAAAGGTCTCTCTCTCGCTAACTTTGTGTAATTTGGGAGAAGAGAGGCCCAAAGATTTTATATTTGGCATGTGAGGCAAGAAATTTTCTCACTAAGTTCATCAAAATGATCCTCTAGCACAACCTTGTGAGTGGTAAGCATTTCATAACTCACTTTTGTTCTTCCCCTCTATTTATATCATTTTTTAGGTGCTAAAATTCAATAGCTTAGCCTTTCCGTGATGGCAACTTTTTCATTCACTTTTTCATGTAAATCTCCTCACACCTTTTTTGTTCATTTTTTGTATCTATGCATGTCTTTTGGTGTGCTATACTGTATATGGAGAAATAAACATTTCTTCTGAGGATGCACATAATTATAATTTAGCACTAAGAACCATGGTGGTGATTCATTTTTAAGATCCTCATTACGGAGAGTGTTAGCTCAAGACTAGTTTTTTTCAGAGGGTTTATCTTGATTGTATTTTTTTGTTTTGAAGGATTAACTATTTATTCCTCTCATGTGCTCAAATTGACATTCGGAGACAAAATTAGATCCTTATCATGTCCATTGAGTTTTTTCAACTTATTTTTCTCAATTAGTTGGAGTGAAAAAAAT